>CM040245.1:145145827-145369016 GCA_022545495.1 Chrysanthemum lavandulifolium | reverse complement strand
TCAAAATACTTTATTTTCATCAATAATCATAATTTATATGAACTATTACTACTTTATCATTTTAAGTAGATATGTTACTTTTACGTAAGATGCGTACTCAAACCTACGTTATTAGGTTTTAACAACATAGACGCACCCTATGAGACTTATCACACTTTTAATATACCTAGTTAGAGTATATTGATAAGTTTTAACATTTTTATAAGTATTACATTTTTACGTTACTTAGTTTAAAGTTTCGTGACTTAAGGGCTTAACATTAGTAATAACCGGGACCAAACTACACCTCTTAAACCAAAAACTAATGCAAAAATACACACACTACCGCCTCATTGTGTGAGGTGGCGTGCATATGTTACACCACAAGACATGTGTCTTCATTTCACACTTCCTTATGTTATAAGTCTTAGACTTTAAGACTCATCTCAACCATCACATGCAAACTTGTAGATCAAAACATATTCACCTTTTCTCTCTTGATACCAATGACCAAAAACAACCATAATCACCATTTCATTTCAAATTTTACCAAGTATATTCATCTTAGATTGAAGGTAATTAGTTATCTTGGTTAATTCATGGTTTATTCCACTCAAAACATCATCAAATCTCATCAAATTCTTGAGTTATTTGGAGTTCTTGAAAGGGTTTGATCTAAGGTTATTAAGATGTTCTTAGAAGATTAAAACAAGTATTATTGGGTTATTAGAAAAAGGGTTGAAGATTGGGTTGAAGATTCAAGACAAGGATTAGAGAATATAAGAGTTAAGGGTTGAATTGTTCTTGTTGTACTAGTAACTTGTCATCCTAATCCTTGTAAGATTTAAGTTTATTTTCTTGTCATTCAATATGGTTGTAATATTTTTATTCATTGGATGTAATTGATATAAGTAGTTTATGTAATATGGTATGATCGATGTTGTACATGAGGTTGTGACCATAAAAACAAGCTAAAACAAGTCCTAGGTAAGTTCTATGAACATGAATTCTGAAACAGTCCCAAAGATTGATTAAACTGATTATCTCAGTAAACCTTTAGGTTAATGCAATAAGATAGGCTTTTATAAATATGTCTTACGGTCGTTTCACCGGGTGGCGCACCTCATAACTCATCCCGATGAGATAACTCATCCCGATGAGTAAATGAGAGCCAAAATGGCAAAACATGTCAAAATCTGCACACCAGACTTCATTTGGTAAAAGCTTATGGTTCTATTCATTTCTGAACGTCGACTCAGTTTTATGAAATGTAGCCAATACCTAAACTTAAAGTTTGGCAAAAGCCGCGTGTCAAAAGAAGTTGTAGAACTCCACTTATGGTCGTTTTGGCAGGACTGAATGTGCAGCCAAACTTTTTGCAATGAAATATAAGTATATACTTGTAATTAGACCATTGATATAGGTAAACTTTGGACCTTAGACTTGATTAAGCTTAAGAAGCTGTTAGAAAATATAAAAATATAAACTTGGGCTTTTAAATCACTTAAAAAGGACTTGTGGTAAAAAAAAGTTATGTATAGTTAAGTTTTACTAGATGAAAAGATGATGTTAGAACAAAAGCTTGCTGATACGATTTAAAAACGAGATTTTGACCCTTTTCTATTCCGAATCAGCAAAAGTGTAAATCACGAAAGTTGCTCAGAATGACTTTTTCTACAAAAACTCGGGAGCACATAAGCAGAAAGCGAATGATAAAACCTAAAAACGGAAAAAACTAAGCTGACATGTTGTTGACTAGAAAACAACCTTAGTAAGAACTTTAAGTGATATATTGATCATTTGAGGCTAATATAAAGCCAATATTGAGTCAAGATTATTGTCTTGAGGTTTTCTAACTTAGACACATCCTTAATATGGTCTTGATTATTATTGCTTAACCATAACTTAGCCGCACGGCTAGTATAAGTCTAATGACCGAAACTTGTTTATTTAAAACTTGTTCACTAGACTTGGACAAACTAAGTAAATGACCATATGTCATGTTAAACTACTTTACGAGCTCTTGATTTTGATAGCCAAAACATTTAAGGAATACTTTAACTTAAGGATTCATGTACAACATCATAAGCCAACAAACTACATATACTTGTACACTTATATCGTACAATATACTAAAACACGAACACTATGCTTTCTTAGGTAATCATTAAAGATCGTGGTATTGCCATACTCTATTGTTGACGTATAATATATCGTTACACTCCGCTGCTGATCATTACCGTGAGTTCATAGCCCCACTTTTTACTACTTAATTGTTTTACAAACCTTTGGGAGAAATACATGCTTTATTTTAAATCGAACACATTGCTTTGAAATTATACTTGAATGTATTATTTGCACTAAGTACCACTATTGCTAATATTAAGTCCCTATTATCATTAACCATTAATCACTTGCGAGTGAGCGCAAATAATGTGGATAGATCTATCGGGATTGACGAATCCCGTTTGTGTTGACCGGGTAAGCAAACAAACGCACTTTATTTGAAGATCCGTAGGTTTAATGGCAAATTATCTATTAGTGGCAGCTGTTACTATTATATCAAAGTTGTTAACGTTTGGTGTCATGAGCTTAGTGCAATAATATCATTTTGTTTTACGTTGACGATGGTCCGGATGGGCCAGAATGGGTCGAGCCCGGCATCGCCCACTCTACGCCTAAACCCTAATCCATGCCTATATATACATGGTGGATCTCCTCATTAACGGTACACAATCTTCAACCCTAACATCTTTTGCTATGCACAACAAGATACTAACTTGACTGTTGAGGTGGACCCGGGGCTACGGCTCGGGTCCACTCCTAACGGGTTCTCTTTGTTGACGTGTCTACTAGGGCTCGAGAAGACGACTAACGGCCAAGGAGAGTCGTTGAATCATCCGCGCGATTATGTTTCAACAAGTTGGCGCCATCCGTGGGACCACGAATAAACAAGTTCCGTGTTCTCATATTACCGAAAGCGTAAATCAAATCGGTAACTTTAAAACCGAAGATTCTATCTCGGAATTATGTGGTACGTAAACGTAAGATAACAAATAAACTATGGTACGATTTTGATTTCTCATTATTACGTAATAAATAATGATATCTCGCTCCTACCTTTATGGTATACCGCTAATATAACATGTATCATGATGTCGTAAACCGATGCACACGCTTATACATTATCTTGCTATCATTATTTTTATAATATTATAATTCTCATTAATATAACAAGTTACAGATACGAATATAGATTTCTTTACATGAGTTTATGAGAAAATATCCACGATCGGACTTATTTTATCTTTTAATCCGCACGATCGGACCTATTTTAAAACATCCGCATGATCGGATCTATTTTATCTTTTAATCCGCACGATCGGACCTAAGAAAATATCCGCACGATCGGAGCTATTCTATCTTTTAGTCGCGATAAATTCGCAGATATTGTTTTACGGTTGGTACGCTTTGTTCGCTCGAATAACGCAGTCGCGATAAATCTACCTGCGTAAGACCGTGCGTTCAGACATCTTCGCAGAGACGCGTACGCGCGAATACCACGATGCTAGTCAATCGCCATGATGCGCACTGGACCAAAAGCCGTGGTATAAACATCTGCGATCATCCAGAAACGTTCGAGTCTATGTGGTTAAGATAAATCCATCTGTGTCTATTAGTCGTGGTCACGGTACATCCATCCGAGTTTTTATTTTATACATTAAAAAAAAAAAGAAAAAGAAAAACACAATTTTTTATTTCGTCGGTACGCATCCCACGACGGGTGCGCACTGCCACTTTTGCTATGCGCAATATATTTTTTATGCTATGTGCTGTTTATTGATTTACTTCATTAAGTTTTATATGCTGCGATTCGCGGCATATACTTTTAATCTTTGCATTGAGTATTTTTCGCAGATTAAATAAGTTTAATGCTCCTACACGAGTAGCACCATAAAACTTGGGGGCTACTGTGGTACATCCTACCACTGCTTCGTGACGCATCACGCAGCATATTTGGAAGCGAGATCGTTGCAACGATACAAAGGCGGATTTAAATGCGCACAACAAGACACATGTAATGCCCATGTGGAGACGCCCTCTCCGGTTGAAGAGACGGATGTAATGCGCACTGGCGCACATCTTCTGTTGGTTGTAAAGACTCGCGACAACAGCACATTTTGTCGCCAAGACCGATCGGTGTTTATCGCACTTATGCGCGAGGCACGCCTTCGTCGCACCTCTTTGTCGCCAAGACAACAGACACTTATGCGTGAAGCACGCCTTCGTCGCACCTCTTTGTTGCGCAAGACACAAGACTTACATGTAGCATCGCCTTGTCGCACCACGCGCCACCTTTGGTACAAAAGGTACGCCTACCCGTGATGCAAGATACGGGTTCCACTTTCACCCACGCCGCCATCGAACTTAAGTCTAGCATAACCCAGCCATGCGCTATCTCATACTAGACTTGGGGGCTTGTTGACGATGGTCCGACCGGGCGAGAATGGGTCAGCCCTGCATCGGCCCACCTCTCGCCTAAACCCTAATCCATGCCTATATATACATGGTGGATCTCCTCATTAACGGTACACAATCTTCAACCCTAACATCTTTTGCTATGCCACAACAAGATACTAACTTGACTGTCAGAGGTGGACCCCGGGCTACGGCTCGGGTCCACTCCTAACGGTTCTCTTTGTTGATGTGTCTACTAGGGCTCGAGAAGACGACTAACGGCCAAGGAGAGTCGTTGAATCGATCCGCTTGATTATGTTTCAACATTTTCTAAACTATGAATGTGAGACTAATTACCTCACGTTACGAATATTGTGTTCAACTGATTTCCTAAACTCTATGAATTTCACTCAACCTTTTTGTTGACAGTTTTAAGCATGTATTTCAGATCCATATTGTACGAGGTTGGCACCGAGAAGCACGGATACTCAATAAGGCTATAAATTTTATTATCATTCGAAAACCAATTTAATGTATTTTGTAAACTTGGAACCATTTGGGACCTCATTTTTGTAAACTCTGATATTTATATAAATCGAATGATAAATCTTTTAAAATGACTCCATTAGAGTTCGTTTTCTATTGTTATGACTGTTGTGCCATGAAGTAACACCCAGTTTGATTTCCGCTGCGTATCACGAAATTGGGGGTGTTACAGTTTTGTATCAGAGCCTTAATTATAGAAAAAGAGTCTAAATTGAGACGTAAACTATAACTACTTTTACAAACAAAAACATTTTATAGCCTTCCGTTCTCCGTGCCTTCCATCCTCCATACGATTATGTGACTTTTAGGCATTTTAAGCTATACAAACATACTAGTATATTGATATATACACTCGACATAATTTCAATCATAAACGATGTACTAAACATATCTGCGTATGCCTATTCTAAGGCATTACGACACAATCATATTTTTCCAAATCATGTATTTACTTGTGCATTTTAGGATTACGAAACTCCCTCCAAGACATTGTAACTGATTATAATGGTCTTTCCTACGTCCCGTACATTGTAATTTATACAATGGTCTCTATTACATTCTCGATTAATCAGTAAATCCCACATGGCCTCTCTTATATCCTCCATAATCGTGAGTGAAACAGTGGTCTCATTTACTTTCTCAGACATTGTGAGTTACACAATGGTCTCAACTATTTCTCATACATTGTGAGTTGCACAATGGTATCTATTATTTCCTAGACATTGTGAGTTGCACAATGGTCTCAACTACTTCTCAAACATTGTGAGTTATACAACGGTCTAATTTACTTCATAGACATTGTAAGTTATACAAAGTCTCTAGAAATTATCTTATAAACTTTTCATGATATTTCTTTACATGAAAACGTCACAATCTAACGAATTCCCTAATGAAAATACAAGAAATATGATTTCTAAAGGACAAACTGACTCATCATCTACAAAAGCTGAAGTTCAGCAACTTTCTCTACATTCATCAAAAATTCTCTTTTGAAACCTTCATTGTTAAATGTCCGTGATGCTAGCCAAGTATGAACTATTTTAGAATTACTTAAGATTTCCTTTCCACACGTATCTACCCATACTATCTTCTATGAAATGAAATGTGAAAACATAGGTTACAAGTCTTTTATGGCTGGGACTTGCAACTGAATGGTTTGATATCGCCTTTGCTTAGTGGACAATTTCTCAAAATCTATGGACATATCACAAGTATACCTAATTTAGGTATTTGGAAAATTTATCGAACCTCGCTAAATATAACCTAATCACCTATATTTAACCTAGGGACGAGTGGAACATAGTCGATTAACTATGTTCGACTTAAATTTTCAAACACCGAGAATAGTTATACAAGGGTTATATTCGTGTTAATTTCCTACTTAAACTCGATAAACCACTAGAATTCATTAAAAGATCTAGAGACATGATAGTGTCTTACCACCAACGAGATATTAATACTTATTTATACTACCTAATTTCATTCTTGAAAGTTTTCATTTATGAAATAATCCTAACTACTATCTTGGGATAGTCATCAAATCTTCTCGTCATTTCTTAGAAGTACTAGCCTGTTTAGGTTTCAATGATATCATTCCCCCGTAATCCTTTAAAATTCACTTATGATTTTAAAGCAAACTTGACATCTCTATCGAAGAATAATGGTAAACATACACTACACTCTCTTAATAATCAACATATAACTTCATTATCTAAACCCCATTACAATTCAGTATGTAAAACTTCATAGTATCACGTTTCTTTCAAACACCGGTAGACGTAAACACTATACAATATAGCCTTAATCTCAAAACTACCTAATACATGATCGATTTTGGAAGTGGTTTGGACAACCACTTGCCACTATCAAGACTTTCCTACAACGACAATTATCACATCATTATAAACCATTTCACATCAACAATATCTTACACCATTGATTAACAACAAGGGTTAATATACACAAAAGTAACTAAACTTTACGGGAAATTTTTCCTAAGTCACTAAAGTTTTATTGTTGTTATTCAGGTTACTCAAGTTAACGGGTTTATTAAATGGGTTACTCAACGTTTAAAAAAGTGAGATTCTTGTTACTACGACGGTGGGCAACCGGATGATTTATCGGTTCCCTTGTCCACGTCATCACTATAGTTTGAGATGTTACAAGCAAGTTACTATAGTTCACGGGGTTTATTAAATAGGTTACTGAACTTTAAAAAAAGTTACTATCTTTTTTTATACATTTATGTATGTTCTATCTGTTTTCGTTTTTTTACGTTTTCTCCATTTTCGTACGTTTTTATACGTTGTGTACGTTTTCTTTGTTGTCGTTCTTTTTTACGTTTTTCTCCATTTTCATAAGATTTTGCATATTTCTGTATGTTTTTAACGTCTCTATCCGTTTTTATACATTTGTGTATGCATTTCTCTGTTGTCGTACTTTTTTTTACGCTTTTGTACATTTTCGTACATTTTTGTATATATGTTTGTCCATTTTCGTACGTTTTTGTTTGTATTTATCCGTTTTTATATGTGTTTGTACGTTTTTCTCTATACCTTTTTACGTTTTCATACATTACTGTATGGTTTTGTACATTTTCGTTCATTTTAATACATTATCTTACGTTTTTGCACGTTTTCATACAATTTTTACGTTATTCTACACCTTTGTATGTTTTATGCATTTTTATGCTTTATATGTTTTATACGTATGTATGTTTTATATGTTTTATCGGCTTTTATACGTTTGTACGTTTTATATGTTTTTATGTTCTATACGTTTTATCTTTTTTAATACGTTTGTATGTTTTATACGTTTTTACGTATAAAAATGTAAGAAAACGAATAACAACGTCCAAAAACGTATAATAACATCCAAAAATGTATAATAACATATGAAAACATATCAAAACAAAAAATTGCTTCCAAAAAAGTCTAATAACGTCCAATTATGTAAAAAAACATACAAATGTGTGCAAAATTGAAAAAAAAATGCAAAAACAAACAAAAATGTAAAAGAATGTAAACGTATAATAACGTCCAAAAATTTGTTGTAAAAAACGTATAAAAATATACACAATTTTAGCAACTTATTTGTATATTAATTTAAATGTAAAAGAATGTAAACATATAGTAACTTAAATGAACATTTTGGCAAATTTTAATAACTTATTTGTATATTAACCCATTTTTTTTTAATATAAATGAAATCTAATATATTTGCCACGTAGTATTATTACCGGTAATTCTAGGTTACCCAAACAAGAGTAACAAATATAACCGGTCACAATAAGTTGAGTACCCTGAATAGCAACAAAAAAACTTTAGTAACGTTTGACAAATTTCCCGTAAAATTTAGTAACGTTTGTGTATATTAACCCTTAACAACAATTACCGTAACAAAAACAAAACTATTTCATTTAAGCCACTATATAGACGAAAGTGTCAGTAAACCATTTGCTGGACTAAGGTGTTCGGAGGTCACACACGAAACAACTAATGAAACCATACAAATACAAATTAGGCCGCATGCCGCACACTATCGCCTAAAACAAAAATTCATAGATGTAAGGCGTTAATATTTACCAAAAACTCCATGTTACAAATTAAGGTTTTGTTGAAAGCCTCAAATACAATAAGATATGATTCGTTTTGAGAATCGAGAAAAGCCAAACTTGAGGTATATTGGACTCTATAAGATTTTAACAACACCCTTTAGATTATCAACTTAAGCCACCACAAAAAAAACTTAGAATGGTACATAACACATTCTATGACCAGAAACTTGATAACACAAAGATTAAAAATTCGGCGCATACACCCACATTTTCCTAGAACACTTCAACATCGGATAACACACACTGAATTCCGGGACGGAATTCCCTTAAGGGGTAGAGACTGTAGCAACAGGCAATTTTTCATAAGCTAAAATGACTATTTTACCTTTTGACTTTTTAAAGTTGACATCTGACTTTGATTTTGACTATTTGACTTTTACCGTAACGTAAAAGCAAATACGATAACCGGTAGTAACTGGTAATTTTCCCAAGTTAAATAATTCACTTCTATTTTGGATTATTACACTCTGAACATTTTTGTTCACCTTTGGCTATAAATAATTATTTAAAGTTGTGACTTTAATAATTACGAAAGTTTAATCGTGTAAACTTTCCTCGCGGCCAACACAAGACTACGATAAGTCTATATGTTCAAAATACTTTTATTTCATCAATAATCATAATTTATATGAACTATTATTACTTTATCATTTTTAAGTAGATATGTTACTTTTTACGTAAGACGCGTACTCAAACCTACGTTATTAGGTTTTAACAACATAGACGCACCCTATGAGACTTATCACACATTTAATATACCTAGTTAGAGTATATTGATAAGTTTTAACATTTTTATAAGTATTACATTTTTACGTTACCTAGTTTTAAGTTTCGTGACTTAAGGGCTTAACATTAGTAATTACCGGGACCAAACTACACCTCTTAAACCAAAAACTAATGCAAAAATGCACACACTACCACCTCATTGTGTGAGGTGGCGTGCATATGTTACACCACAATACATGTGTCTTCATTTCACACTTCCTTATGTTATAAGTCTTAGACTTTAAGACTCATCTCAACCATCACATGCAAACTTGTAGATCAAAACATATCCACCTTTTCTCTCTTGATACCAACGATCAAAAACAACCATAATCACCATTTCATTTCAAATTTTACCAAGTATATTGATCTTAGATTGAAGGTAATTAGTTATCTTGGTTAATTCATGGTTTATTCCACTCAAAACATTATTTTAAATTGAACACATTGCTTTGAAATTATACTTGAATGTATTATTTGCACTAAGTACCACTATTGCCAATATTAAGTCCCTATTATCATGAACCATTAATCACTTGCGAGTGATCGTGAATAATGTGGATAGATCTATCGGGATTGATGAATCCCGTTTGTGTTGACCGGGTAGGCAAACAAACGCACTCTATTTGAAGATCCATAGGTTTAATGGAAAATTACCTATTAGGGAAACTGTTACTATTATATCAAAGCTGTTAACGTTTCGGTGTCATGAGCTTAGTGCAATAATATATGTTTTGTTTTCTAAACTATGAATGTGAAACTAATTACCTCACGTTACGAATATTGTGTTCAACTGATTTCCTAAACTCTATGAAATTTCACTCAACCTTTGTGTTGACAGTTTTAAGCATGTATTTCAGGTCCATATTGTACGAGGCTGGGACCGAGAAGCACGGATACTCAAGAAGGCTATAAATTTTATTATCATTCGAAAACCAATTTAATGTATTTTGTAAACTTGGAACCATTTGGGACCTCATTTTCGTAAACTCTGATATTTATATAAATCGAATGATAAATCTTTTAAAACGACTCCATTAGAGTTCGTTTTTCTATTGTTATGAGTGTTGTGCCATGAAGTAACACCCAGTTTGAATTCCGTTGCGTATCACGAAATTGGAGGTGTTACACCCGGTTCCTATACCACCTGTTGACACACCTACACCTAACGAACAAGTTAACATACCTACCTCCCCTACCCCACCTACACCAACGCCAACGCCACATGTCTCTCCCGCACCTGTCCCTGACCCACCAACGCCACAACCTGTTGTATCTACTCATCCCATGGTCACACGTTCTCGTGTCGGGACTACTCGTCCTAAACCTAAGTATGCTGGTCATGTTTCAACTATTTGTCCTTCCCCTAGGTCGTATAAGGATGCTCTTGATAATCCGAATTGGCGAAATGCTATGTTTGATGAATATAATACGCTTATTAAGAATAATACTTGGACTTGTGTACCTCGTCCTGTGGGTGTCAATGTTGTTCGGTGTATGTGGTTATTTCGCCATAAGTATTTGGCTGATGGCACTCTTAGTCGGTACAAGGCACGTCTTGTTGCCAATGGTAGCACACAGGTGGAGGGAGTAGATGTTGATGAGACATTTAGTCTGGTTGTTAAGTCAGCACCATTCGGACCGTTCTTAGTTTAGCTATTTCTCAACATTGGCATGTTCATCGCCTTGATGTCAAGAATGCGTTTTGCATGGTGATTTGGTGAAACTGCTTATATGCATCACCACCTAGTTTTCGGATCCCGAGCATCCAGTATTATGTTTGTTTATTACATTGTTCTCTTTATGGTCTTAAGCAGCGCCTGGCATGGTTTGTGGTTTGTCGCTTATATTCTTCTTGTTGGGTTTACTTCAGTCGGTGTGATTCTTCGTTATTTATTTACCGATTGGGTGATGATAATCGCTCGCTACTATATGTGGATGATATTGTGCTTCTCGCTTCCTCCGATAGTTTATTACAATGATTATTGCTTCTTTGCATAAAGAGTTCTCTATGATGATTTGGGTACTCTTAATTATTTTTGGGTGTGTCCATTCGCGTGACTCTTCTGGGATGTTTTTGTCACAGCGTAAGTATGCTATGGAGATTTTGGAGCGTGCACATATGGTTGGTTGTAATCCTTCTCGGACTCCGGTTGACGCTGAGTCCAAGTTGGGTGATGATGGTGATCCGGTTTCTGATCCTACGTTATATCGGAGTCTTGCAGGTTCTCTTCAGTATCTCACTTTCACTAGACCCGATATTACTTATGTTGTGTAGTAGGTTTGTTTATATATGCATGATCCTCGAGAGCCTCATTTCACTGCTCTCAAGCGGATATTACGGTATGTTCAAGGAACTTTGGGTTATGGTTTACAGTTATTTTCTTCTACTCCGAGTCCTTGGTTGCTTATTCGATGTCTTGGTTGGTGGTTGCCCTACCACTTTCCTGCTCTACATCAGTTATTGTGTTTTTCTTGGCAATAACTTACTTTCATGGTCCTCTAAACGTTAGCCGATGATTTCTCATTCCAATGCCGAGGTGAGTATCGGTGTTGCCAACGTTTGCTTTCGAGACATGTTGGCTTGAATTTACTACGTGATCTTCATACGCCATTGTCATCACATCGTTGTTTATTATGATCATGTGAGTGCGGTGTACTTGTCTTCTAACTCTGTTTAGCATCAACGCACCAAGCATATTGAGATTGATATTCATTTTGTTCGTAATTTGGTTGCTACTGGTGAAGTTCAAGTTCTGCATGTTCCTTATCGGTTTCAGTATGCTGATATTTTTTGTTGTTCCCTATTCACTATAGTTTAAAAACACTTAAGTACTTAAAACAATTTAATAGTGAATAATGACCAAATTAACGTAAGTAAAACACACAAAGTAATTTTCAACATCATATTCTTATTAGAAATAAATCAAAATATCGCTACCCAAGTACTTCATGAATAGTACTGGGATTGAAATGACAAAGTTTGGGTGACTTCTCTCTAAGCTCGTGCTAAGTCCGAGCACAACTCTTAGAACCCACCGAGCTATCTCAAGGATAAAGTTGTATTTGGAAGAGTGAAAAGTTGGCTTGTGTGTGTGTTTTACAATTCACAAGCTTAAACTTTCACTCTCTCTTATGCTATTTATACAAGTATGATTTTAACTTTAACCTAGAAGACAAACACATTTATCACAAGAATCACGAATATAGATATATTCGACATCTGTTTACTTTGCTATTAGTAGTCGGTAAGCTTCTTTCCTTAACCGAGAATCCTTTAGTATCGCCGCTACTATAAATGGGAAGATATGGCTTTAGTAGATAGGGACTTAGTTTTATACGGGTAAAGCACTTGGGGACTTAGTTTTATCGGGTAAACTTTTCCCGCCTAGTCTCGCTCATTCTTCGCCTTCAAAGCCTTCGCTCTTCTTTTCGTTTGTCTTCAAGCTAATAGTTGGAGAGAGTCTTAGGGATTCAGTGAGTTATTGTCATCACCTTTGAATCCACCATCTTCTTCTTGACTTAGTCTTCACCCATTAAGTTTCGCTTTGTCGAGTGGAGAGGCTTCTTCTTCACCTCGTCTTGAGTAACACGAAGATGGCTCACCGAGACTATGCACTCAAGGACTGATAGTGTTTGACGGATTAAACACTTAGGTTATTTTCTATTCAAATCCTAGATTAAGGGGTTTGGGTATTTACTGAACCAACATTTTTACCAAGGGGTTACCATCTGCCTTGTTTATTGAGTTTCGTGACAGCTTGAGTGTTGATCTCCTCCCACTCAAACTGCGGAGAAGTGTTAGACTATTAGTATTATATTAGTATTTGTATTTGGCCCATTGTATATTAGGCCCGTTATATATCCTATATAATCTTTATGAACCAAACATTATTATTATTCAATGTACACAAACTTACAATTGTGGGAGCTACTGAGACTGGTGCGAGATAGGTATTCTTTGAGGCCGGTGCGAGATGATGTGGGAGCCATCGAGGCCGGTGGTGTTTGCTCCCCTCGGTGTGAAGAGGAGTTTCTTCAATATTCTCCCCTCAACTATTGCCGGAGCTTTAGTGAGGGCAAGAGTTGGAGTTGGTCTTGAGGGGACGGAGCTGCTTGACCCTTGAAGGCTGATAGATTTCGATGATCATGGCCTTAATCTCAAGTATCTGCTTGAAGACCGGTGACCTTTGCATCCGTGTTAGCGAGAGATCTCTAATGCGGTCATTCGGGGACCAAGATTCCAAGCCATAGAAGATGAGGCTTGAGCCATAGCAACCACCGAGTGTTCAAAGAGTCCACCGAGGTTTGAAGAGATCAAGATTGGAGATCGAAGATTGGAGCATTTCAATCGATTCGGTGAGTCGAGATGAATTTTCACATACACCTCGGTGGCTTCCAAGACTTTGGCATTGATTGTTGGGTCTTCTTTAACAAACATCCCCGATTTCATCAATTGTAACTCCACATGATGAAGATGCTTGAGAAACTTAACCGGGTTTTCATCCGATCGATAAGGTGTTGGTACATGAGATCTTTGTGCTCATGAACATTTTCATTGAAGGTGAGCACATCGGATCGAAGATCGCAGAATGGTGTTGCCGCTTCAATGTGTTGATCCCAAAATTGTTCAAGAACCCCATTGTACTGACTTCCTTGAGGCTTTAGTGATCCATCGAACCAACTGCCTTCGTGGACTGGAAGAATGTTGTCAAAGCAGTTAAATTCCCAGTTGGATGATGAGGAGTCGAGTCATTATCTTCGGATGAAATGGTGACTCAAGATGCTCCTTTGGATCAGCCGAGGCTCTTGTTCGATTGAACCTCGCATCCATTTCTTCTCCAGTTGATAAAATTTCATCTTTAGTTTCAGCAAGTTCATCCTCCGAGAATAGAATACCGGTGACATCAGCAATTGTGAGTAAGGGGTTGGTGATGGGTTCCATATCGTGGTGGTATATATCCTACGAGTCTTTGTCCCCGTTGACCCCTCAGACATCGGTGGAGTTTCCAGTGCCTTCTCCCGAGTCGAGGATTGGTTTTGGGTTCCGTATCGGTGGGTTGTTTCTTTCCTCCGAGTCTTTGTCCCCAGTGACCCCCGAGACACGGTGGGTGTTTCAGTGCCTTTGGCGGAGTCGATGATTGTTGTATCCCTATCGGTGGGTTGTTTGTTTCCCAGTCTTTGAGATTGATCGGTGTGCCCTCGGACAAAGACTTGGATTTGTTAATGTCATCATCGGGCGTAGTGGGCGCTCCCCTACCGGGGTTGTTTGTTTCCTCCGGATCTTGGGAGTAGTAGATGTGACCAAGGGCACTTGCCGTGATGTATCGGTGTCCTTCATTGTCGGGGTGGATGTTGCACAGTCGGTGGGTGTCTGCTTAGTCTCGGGCTTTTGTGCCTTTTAGGCGGTGTTCCAAGCCTCGGGGCCCCGAGACTTTGGTTTAGTCTTAGTCCCACCGAGACTTCCCTTCTCTTTTGGGAGCATGGTTTGGAGACATCGATCCACTCGATTGTTTACAAGAATCATGGGCCGTCAATTCAATAGGAGTGACAAGGGATGGGTCTTTTGAAAATTTGATTGGCTCGGGATGCCCGGTAAAGCACCAAAATTTTCTTCCCGAGGATAGTTTGTACCCAAGAACACTTGCAAAGCACAAGAGACAAACCTAGGATACGTAAACGTATTTCGTCCTAGTTTTGCTCGTAGCTTGGTCACGAGATCACTTGTAAATGATTTCCCTATGTCGACAAAGTGACCCCATTCATCAAGTAGTATGCCATCATCAACCGAATAGAGTTAACTTGTTCAGTGGATGAGTGGTTCCCGCCGAGGACCCGAATCACGAAAGTGAATAGGATCCCAAGCCACGGGAAAAGAGCTTTTGGTGGTGGGGTCTTGTCCAAAAAGTTGGATCTAAAATGAATTGTTTTAACCCATCCTTCACCGTGGAAGGTTCGGGATGGGCGACATAAACACCTTTATTGTAATCCAACCTGTTGAAGTGCAAAACGTTTTGTAATCCAGGGTGAATCGTTATTGCCCCCATGAAGACCGAATCGATGAGATATTCCCGAGAGGTTTGAGGTTGTTCTCATCGATGGGGTGTGGGTCATAGGCCTTGGTGTTGCCCAAAACTCCCCGAGGAGATTTTGGTAAACAATGGAGGACACCGAACAAAGGCCGTTTTCGGTGGGCAATTAAACAAAAATTTCATAATGTCTTTGTAGGTGGGACAGTTTGTGGTATTCAAAATTGCCTATGACATTATTAGTTTTAAATTCAACATTTGTAAGATCCCTACCCACCGAGAAGCAAAGCGGAGAGATTGTGTTCTAGCCATTTCCATTAAAAGATTTTAGGGTTTGAAAAAAATATTTTGACTAGAACAATCAAAGTTTTTTAAGATCTCTCAAGTTTGTGATGAAAAACTTTTGTAAATGTTTACAAGAAGGTTTTTCAAAAGAGGTTTAAAGAGTTTTAAGAACACACAAATATTTCGAGTTTGAGAAAGGATTTTGTGAGTTTTGTTGCGTAAAATATTTTGTGTGTGTTTGTTTGTGTTGGAAGAGGGTATTTATAGAGTGGTGAGAGGGGTGATTTGTGCACAAATGTGGATATGTAAAGTCGATTTTGAAAACGTTTGAAATTTCACATTTAATGCCACCCTCCACTACCATGATAAAATCCCGTTTTCAAGGAACATTGCAATGCACAAGAAAGTGCACTTTTGCGTAGATAAAATATCCATTTGATATTTTATGTGTGAGGCATTTAATGCCAAGTGGATGTGATGATGAGAAGACAAAGAGACATATATTCCTATATTAAATTGCATAGATTACCAACCTAGGACATTTAAGTAACTAATACTTGGAGCATTTAGTTACTCATTCAATGCTCTTTGTCAAAAACACGGACCCCGAATGAGTCTTACTCATTCGGTGAGAGGTTTGTTTTGGATGTTCGTCAGGAGGATGAACCATTTCGAGAGAACTTATTGAGATTGGTTTTCGGACACCGACTTTCAATGTCAAGCATTCCCAATTCGACTTTTAGTCTCTCAAGGTAGGTTCATCCAAGGTTTTGTGAAGATATCACAAGTTGATATTCGATAGGGATGAAATGAAGTTCAATGTCTCCCTTCATTATGTGATCCCGATGAAGTGATATCGATATCAATGTGTTTGGTTCTTTAGTGGAGGACGGGGTTGTTGGAGATTGCAATAGCACTTGGTGTTGTCACGTAAGATGGGCACCATTTTGTAATGGATGTCATAGTCACTGAGTTGACTTTTCATCCATAATACATTGGCACAACATCCTGCTGACTACATATTGACTTCGGTGAGGACATAGCCACCGATTGTTGCTTTTAGCACTCCAACAAACTAGTTTTCCTCCAAGAAATTGACAGACCACGAGGTACTTTTTTCGTCCATGTTGCGACCAACATAATCGTAATCGAGTAACCCTTGAGATCAAACCCCGAGCACTTTGGATAATAGAGTCCAAGGTTTGGGGTTCCCTTAGGTACCGAGTATTCTTTTGGCTGCAGTGAGATGGGATTCTTTAGGATTGGCGATATCTTGCTATTAGGCAGATCGAGAATGGATGTCGGTCTAGAAGCGATTAGATACATCGGTGAGCCTACAATCCCTCCGAAATGAGTTTGATTGGTGATTTGCCGGTGAGATCGGGTCCAAGGTTGTTAGGTGGGACCATTGGAGTCTTCATCGAGGCAGTCGGATATCTCATATTTCTTCAAGAGATTTGGTGTATTTCTCTTGACCGATGGATATTCCTTTATCGGTTTGCACGATTTGTAGTCCAAGAAAGTATGTGAGTTCCCCATCATGCTCATTTCAAACTTCTTTGTCATCGGTTTTTCAAACTGTTTGCAAAGCTTGTAGTTTGTTGAGCCAAAGATGATGTCATCAACATACACTTGGACTAGTATCACATCTGTTGAGTTCTATAGACAAACGATGTGTTGTCTATCTTTCCTCGACAAACTTGTTTTGTATCGGGAAGGCCGAGAGAGTTTCATACCATGCCCAGGAGCTTGTTTAAGTCCATAAAGGGCTTTGTCAAGCTTGCAGACATAGTCGTGGAATTCACTACTCTCAAAGCACGGAGGTTCTTGAACATATACATCTTCCTTGAGATCACCATTTAAGAATGCACTTTTAACATCCATTTGGTAGACCTTGAAGTTCATGTATGTTGCATATGCAAGGAAGATCGATGGCTTCCATTCTTGCAACAGAGCAAATGTTTCATCATAGTCAATGCCTTCTTGTTGTAACCTTTGGCTACAAGTCGGCTTTGTTTTTAATGACAATGCCGTTTCATCGGTTTTGTTTCGAAAACCCACTTCATTCCTATGACTACTACATCCCGAGGACATTTGATCAAGGTCATGACCTTGTTTTTATCAAAGCTGCAGTTCTTCTTGCATAGCCTGAACCCACTTGGGTATTTTAGAGCCTCGGTGACACTTTTGGGTTCTATCTCCGATAGGTAATCAACATATAGACATTCATTGGTGAAGCTGCAGTTAAGTTAGCAGCCATGCTTCTAGTGAGCATGCCCTCGGTGGGTTCACCAATGATGTTTACAAGCTCAATGTCACGAGATCTTGTCCACTTACTTTGTGGTCTAGGATCCGAGCTTGAAGATGTCTTTGGGAGTTCGGGTGTGAGTTCGGGAGCAAGAGCCACGGGATCATTTAGATCATCTGTTGAGGTGTCTTGTTCGTAGAGGTTCTTGAGTTACAGGATCACGATCATTTGGATCGATGTTACCTATCCCATTAGGGACCGATCGATTATCAATGAATTCACCGATAGTTGGTTGTGACGGGTTGTGAGGCAAGACATAATATGAGATGTCGACATCGACTTGGTATGAGGAATTGGTTTCGAGTTGTACTCATCGAGGAGGATATCTTGATGAGTTGTCAATTCCTATATCCTCCATGAAGTGTTGGTGAATCGATGCTTTTACACTTTCATCAAAGGTGACATGAAAAGTTTCCTCAACTTGTTGTCTCCTTGTGTTAAATACCCTGAAGGCTTTGGAGATCGGTGAGTAACCTAGAAAGTATCCATCATCGGCTTTAGCATCGAACTTGCCTAGATGATCCTTGTGGTTATGAATAAACACAAGACATCCAAACACATGAAAGTAGGCGATGTCGAAGTCTACCTTTGAATATCTCATATGGGGTTTTATTATGTCTTTTGACAATGATTGACTGTTTTGAGTGTAACAGTTGTTTTAATCGCTTCACCCGTAAATGCTTTGAAAGGGTGAGCCATTTAACATGGTTCTTGCACCTCAATGAGAGTTCATTTTTCCTTCACCTACCCCATTTTGTTCGGGGTATAAGGAGATGAGAAATTTTGGGAGATTCCTTCTCATCACGTAAACTCTCAAGCTCGGCATTTCTAAATTGATTACCATTGTCGGGTTGATTTGTTTCAATCGTAATGTCATTCGGTTTTCAATGTTCCCGATGAATGACATTATAGTATCATTGCCTGACTCTTTTGGAAAGAAAGTATACCCAAGTGTATCTTGAAAACTCATCAACAATGACAAGTGTATACTTCTCATGTTGGATTGATCTAGGACCGATGGTCCAAAGAGATCCATATGCAAGAGGTGAAGGCAACTTTTGATAGAGAAGTTTTGCTTGGTTTTGAAAGATGCTCTTTATGTTTGCCTTTTTCACAGTGAGCATGGTTTATCTTTTGCAAAAACCAAAGTGATGGTAAGCCAAGGACCTTGTTTTGTTTTGCCAAGTTGTTGATGTTTTTGAAGTTTAAGTGTGAGAGTCTCTTGTGCCACACCGGTTGATAGTTTGATGGCTTTGGCAAAGAGACAGTTCCATCTTTAGAGAGTTGACATGTCTAAGACATAAACATCGTCTCTCTAGGAGCAATCAACACAACTTCCTTGTTGGCATTGAAAATGGTACCTTGTTTGTCATTGAATTGTACAATGTACTTAGCATCACATAGTCGATCGACATCGATGAGATTGTATTTGAGACCATTGACATAAGCAATCCTAGAAAACTATTCCATTGCGTTATTGAACCATAACCTTCAGTGGGACATGATGAGTTATCACCAAATACTACCTTTGGCCTGGTTCCTTTACATACTTGTCAGATATTCCTTCACACCGATCATGCTTCTTGAACATCCACTGTCTAGATGCCGGATAGGCTCCACGGCATGCCTCTGCACAAGTAGTAAACTGAATTAGTTTCTCTTCGTGACCCACTTACTAGTGGGCTTGGGTCTCATGGTCTCTTTGAATTGAGCAATCGATTCATGGTCGGTGGTGGAGTGCAATGAGCTACCACGGGTTTTGCATTTAGAGACCGTGGATGACTCGGTGGATTTGGGTTGCTTTGAACTTCTCCTTGCATGGATGACATTGTCATGTTGAGATGTCTTATGAGTCGTGTTACCGCAAATATCACAAACATATGTTCATAAGACAATCATCGTATGATGATCATTAAAGCCACGGTGTGGGCAAGGAGGAAAAGGCTTTGCTCTCAACTTTTGGTGACTTGGATGAAGAAGCATACCGATGACCAACTTTGGTGTAGTTTGCTTGATCGAGAGCTTACATATTGCAAGTGGTCGTTATTCTGTGATCATCCTTTTGCGGATCATGTAAAAAGGATTCTATAACGATTGTCGGTGGTGTGGTGGTATAGTGGCACAGATCACACTTATGCTTGTTTTGGTGGTGGCTTTTGATTTTGAGGAACTAGAGGAAGCGACTTTGTCTCCTTGATTGATTCAGGGACCTTTTCAATGGATTCCATTTTGTCGAGTTAGCTTCCTCACAAGTTCGATCAATTCTTGAATCGATCGACTTTAGTGGGACCGAGGATATCGAAGTTTCAGTGGGGTGGATTCTTGTTGAGTTGGTTTTGATGGTCTTTTCATGATGGTTCTACCAAGTCCGGACCTTTCTTTAGGAGAGTGTGGATTGTATTGTAATGGAGTAAGCTCGAGCTAGGATCGGCACCACGAAGAGGTTCCAAAGGTGGAAGTGGTGCTTGAGATTCATCTTGAGACTCGAGATGTGTTCGGTACTCTTGGGCACATCCGGGAGTCCAAGCATGCTCTTTAGAGCTTGACTTTCGTGCTCTAGAATTCTTCAGTCAAAGTTAGGAAGCTTACTCTCGGGATTAAGTCTTTCAATCCAATCACCGGGCTTGGAGCAGACAACATATTGGTAATCATGCCACCGGACACAAATGGTTTAGGACTCTGGTCTTTGTTGTGAGAGTCAGAAAGATGATGTTCACCTATGACTCTCTTTTTGCTACTGGGGGCACCCACAACATCAAAGACTCTTGGATTCTTGTTGGTCCAACTATCAATGATTTCTTTTTCTTTCTTAAGTTCATCTTGAAGAGCTTGATTTCTTTTAACTAATTCAGTGTTTTGAATTTGTAAGGTGATAGCCTCAAGCTTGTTTTGTTTTAACACAAGTAACTCATCCCTACACTTATTCAATTCAAAACTTAACTTGTTGTACTTAGAAAAAAGATTTAGTCTTTGCTCCTCTACAAACTTAAGATCAACATTGATATAGTTCATATAGGATCGCCAATCGAATCATCATCCATAGAAAGTAGAATATTTACCTTCTTCATTGTGATGTTGACCCATTCTCCATTTCGGCATGATTCTTTCCAACAACTAGCTTGTCTTCCTCTCGAGAGGGCCATCGGTCTTGTTGACATGCACCATTTCATCATCGATGAGGCGGCTCTTCATCCCGATCGAAGGTTTCAAAGAACAAGACCTTTGTTTTACCACGCATGCATTGAACACTTTTTGGTTACGAGGACCTGGCCTCAAGTAATGCAAGCTTAGCTTTGATTTTCCTATACTTAGCTTCAAAATCTATTGTTTTGTTTTGGTCGATTTATTCGAAAGTTTTGATGAGAATGATAGATTTTAGGTTGAAATTTGCTAAAGCTCGAGGACCGATTTGACCACGATGGTTTGTAAGAGGGTTCGAAATTGTTTTGAAAAACAGTCCTTTGCAAAATGACCTCTTTTGTGACACTTAAAGCACTCGGTGTCCTCATTTGCTTTAGCAATTGAAAAACCTTTGTTTCTTTTAATAAACCTTCGAGAGTTTGCAAGGAGTGCCCTTTCACGAAATTCAACATTCGGGTCATTTAGGTACTCCTCACTTGATCTCTCATCGGGCTCATCATCGAATTTTCTTGAAAATCTTGAACCACATTGTTAGAAAAGAAGGCGGTTGATATAGGTGAGGTGATGGTGGGGACTTCTTGACTTCCCGAGACTTCTTTAAGTCGGGGTATCGTCTGTTGATGAGGTTTTCCTCATAGACAAATTTCCCATAAATTTTAGGAAGTTCAAGATTTTGAATATGATTTGCATTTCTAAGTCCCCGAGAGAAGTTCAACCACTTCGTGTAGACAATTGACAAAACCAACATTAATCTCATGTTTGGACAACTTAACACCATCATTTGCCAGTTCATTTAAAAGAGTTTTGTATCCGGTGTAAGTTTGTGAGAGAGTTTCGAGTCCCTAGCCACGAAGGTATTATACTCAAGTTTCGTGTCCATAATCCTGTTTTCCTTGGTATCGATGGACCTTCATGGCTATGGACTAGGTCATCCCAGTTTGTTTAGATGTATTACGACTTATAATCGACTCCATTATATCATCAGGAAGACATGATATGATGATACTTTTGAGTCTTTGGTCCTGATTGACCACTCTCCTTTCATCCTGAGTCCACTGAGCTTCAGGTTTGGGCAAACCTTCAGCAGTCTTTGGGATAAATGGACCTTCATTTATACACTTGACATAATAAGGTTCCATCCCAATCAAATAGCAAAGCATACGCTTCTTCCATTTGTTGAATTTGCCAACTTCAAGTCTAGGGGCAACAGCTGAATAAGCTCCACCCTTTTTATCGACTAGTTGGGGTACATCAGTTTCAGCCATAGGGATCCTGATTTGAAAACGTTTTAGAGCGGCTTAAAAGGTTTTATAATCACCGCTCTCGATACCACTTGTTGTTCCCTATTCACTATAGTTTAAAAACAATTAAGTACTTAAAACAATTTAATAGTGAATAATGATTGAAATTAACGTAAGTAAAACACACAAAGTAATTTTCAACATCATATTCTTATTAGAAATAAATCAAAGAATACGTTACCCAAGTACTTGCGGAATAGTACTTGGGATTGAAATGACAAAGTTTGGGTGACTCTCTCTAAGCTCGGGCTAAGTCCGAGCACAACTCCTAGAACCCACCGAGCTATCTCAAGGATAAAGTTGTATTTGGAAGAGTGAAAAGTTGGCTTGTGTGTGTGTTTTACAATTCACAAGCTTAAACTTTTCACTCATTCTCTTATGCTATTTATACAAGTATGATTTTAACTTTAACCTAGAAGACAAACACATTGATCACAAGAATCACAAATATAGATATATTCGATTCATTACTTTGCTATTAGTAGTCGGGAAGCTTCTTTCCTTAACAGAGAATCCTTTAGTATCGCCGCTACTATAAATGGGAAGATATGGCTTTAGTAGATAGGGACTTAGTTTTATCGGGTAAAGCACTTGGGGACTTAGTTTTATCGGGTAAACTTTTCCGCCTAGTCCCGCTCATTCTTGATCTTCAAAGCCTTGATCTCTTCCTTCAGTTTGTCTTGATGCTAGCAGTTGGAGAGAGTCTTAGGGATTGGTGAGTTATTGTCATCACTCACCTGAATCCACCATCTTCTTCTTGACTTAGTCTTCACATGTAGGATCGTTATTTTATTGTGTTGATGATTCGGGTGGTCTTGGGAGATCAAAATACATGTTAGCCATTTTAGAGAGAAAGTAGAGAGAGAGAGGTGTTCTTGCTAGAGGTTTACACAAATTGTTGAATATTAGATTATGAAGCACCACCCTTCCATGGATGGAAGGGGTATTTATAGTTACAAATACACGACCTCCTATCGGCTGTGGATCGGGGATACGATGGGTAAAGACCCGTCCTTCCTCCACGGTGTTGCACTAAACTAAACTAAACTAATAACTAACTAATAAACTAATAAATAACGTAACTAACGACAAGTCTACGAGCTAACTTATGCTAGATAACATTTGGGGTGACCGACTCTTCACTATGGAATTTTCTAATTCCTAACAATCTCCCTAAGGAGGTCACCCCATGTTTTACATTTGAATCCTAGCATTCTATTCTTGACATTGTTCTTGAGCTCGTAGACTTGAATTCTTCATTTCCGCAATCTTTGTGCTTTTGTAGTGCAACTTCAAAGTCCGCATTGATTTGTACTTTCGGTGGAGGTCTTTGAAGCGATCCACATCTTGATGATCTTGAGCTTTCTTTGAGATCATCACCACGATAAATCTCTGGATCACCCTTTATTGTGTTGCCATCATGTGAAGTTGTGACTTTTGGACCGACATGCTCACACTTTTGAATCATGACATCTTTCCATCGAGTAGCGGAAGCCTTCTTGGTTCATGATATTTGCGGCGTAGCGAAGCATAGTATAAAAATATCGAGCCGGGTTATGTAGATATGCACCGGTCATGATTTCTTCAAATTAAGTGTGGATCTTTGTGAGCATGCGGCTTTGGATTGACTCCTCAATTCGATCACCGCAACAACCGTCAAATGTACCGCAAACAACAGTTAGCAATAAAACACACGAAAGTGTCTTTGATCACTTTCGTTGAATTGAGGTACACGCCCACGGTTCCCGTTGATCGATTACAAATCTTGCTGTGATCGGTAGGATTCCTAAGAATCTCCTTGACGGGGTTTCGCAATGTTGTTCTATTTGTTCTCAAACCGAACGTCTCAAAGAAGACAACACGGAGTGAGTGAACCGGTAATTGAGATTCAGCGATTGATGAAAATGATTTGAAAACAATCGCGTATTGCTTGAAGAAAGAGTTTTGCAATACGACGAAGGTTTTATGAGAAAGATCAATTTTCAATCAAAATACTTTTGTATTAGAGAATGAGTACACATTCGACGTGCTAGCGAAAAGAAGAGATTCGCACATCGAGCGGTTTTCTAAAAGTATTTTCAATCGAGATACTTTTGAATTTGAAAACATAAATACACATTCGACGTGCTAGAGAAAAGAAGGTTTGCACATCGAGCGGTTTTCCAAAAGTATTCGTCAATTCCATTCTGGACCAAGGTTGATTCAAGATTGAATCGCCCCATCGTTTCTATCCGGTTGTCACAAGTTTGATCTTACGAGAAGATCTCACATGTCACCCACCAAGAGCTTGTTTGATGTTGGCTCTAGAAGGATTTCCATCTTCATCGTGAATATTTTCATATCACTCGGATGTTACGGCAATACCACAAGGATAATCGTGGGACTCTTAATATATACTTACTTTCCACATTGTGTGAAAAGCAAGTCTTCAAGAATTTAGTGTCCTAACGAGATATTGTGGATGATCTCTTGGCTCTAGACTCAATAGTGCATATTTGGTTCCTATGTGGGAGACTAGGGAGAGGGTCTCCTTCTTCAATATCAACAATCTCTAAGAGAAAGTCGATAGATAATGTCGGTTCCCGTGAGAATGAAACAAGCCCTTTTAAGAGGAACTTGAGTGGCTTGGGAAGTTTAGTGCGGATCGTCCTTTGGGTCCATGACGTCTTGTCTTCAATACCGGTGTTACCTTAGTAACCACCAAGTAGCATATGTATTGAACCCGGTTTACGCCCTAAGGTTGAATTGATGGAGGCTATTTCTTTTCACCCTTTTCACATTCAATTCTTTTCATTCTTCAACCCCTTGATTGCTTACCGAGACTTCATAACTAGAACCTTGTTGGGTTTATTCCGATTACTAGCTCATCTCGATCCGCACTCTTCCCATATTCTCATTTTCTCCTTTTTCAATATACCTAAGGACTCTACACTATCTAGTGGATTGTCCTCGGTAGATCCCTCCGTTACGGCGGATCGTGGGAACAAATACCTAACCTAACCATCCTTATAACACCATGCATAAAGTAAAATGGTCGGTCTTTTGGTACAGTTCATTCTTCCTTGAAACCAATTGAAAAATCATTTGGAAAAACAATCAAGGTACTTGTGATACGAGATCAAAGCATTTTGTACCTTAATAGTTTTGATCATTTAGAAAACCTCCCCCTCAACATGTGCGTATGATTTAGAAATTGTTTAGCACAAGGAGGCAAGAGGACTTTGAAATATTTTCTTTGATCACAATTTTCATACGAAAAAGCCATTTGATTTTCATGGTAAAATTCTCCCCTCAATATGTGCATAGGATATTTGAAATCATTTTATCACATAGAGGCAAGAGTTCTTTTGAAGCACATCCACAATCACAAAAGCCATTAAGAAACCATTTGAAAACTCAATCAAGGTACTTTATAAAAAACTTTAAAAGCTTTTGTACCTCGATAGTTTTTTGCTTATAAAATGCTCCCCTCAATATGTGCTTCGAGATTCGAAAGCGTTTAGCACATATAGAGAAGCGACTGCACAATTGAATCAAAACGATCACTTTTATCAAATTTCATTATTAAATCACAAATTCTCCCCGATCAAAATATCAAACCCTTTGAGATTTTGGATCCCAAGTGATTTAATTAGGTTTAGAAAACATGGGAGAAAATGTGGCCTTGTTTAAATACTCATCGGTTTTGGATAAATCCTCCTCCTCAACATGTGCATTATGTATTTGAAATCGTTTGGCACATGGAGGCGGGAGTGCCTTTAAAGGACTAAAACCAATTCCATTTAAAACAGATTTGAGATTTAAATCACGATCTCTACCCGATCAAAATATCAAACCATTTGAGATTTGTGATCCCAATTGATTTAAATCATTTAAAAAATTTTGGGGAAAGGCGTGGCAAGATTTAATTTTGAAAAATGACGAGATAAGGACCAGATTTAAGACATTAAAGATTGTTAGTGTCGGTATGATAGTTTTAAGAGATCTTTTAAGTAAAACAAAACAATTTCACAATCAAACAAGAACAGAAAAAATTTCATTTTGAAAGACCTTGATTCTAAAGAAAAAATCATACCATGACATAACATTAAATCTTTAGATCACCACTTTTTGTTGTACAAAACGGAACTTTTGTGAAGAAATATCGTTTGAAAATATTTTATTTTAAATCACTCTCCCCCTCAATCCATGACAGAAGTCAATAATTGAGTGACTTAGGTTTTGATAAAATGAAGTCCGGTGATTTTCAAAATTTAGTCCAATATATTTTCAAAACAATATTTTCCATTTTCAAAACAATTTAATCAAATTTATTCAAAATTGTTTAAAATGGTATCTGCACAAAGATACGTTAGTGGTTGAGAAGCTTTTGTTGTTGTTGTTGTAGGGTTGGAAGAAAACCGTCTGCGATGCGGTGAGACTTCTTCTTACGTTGCATTTTGAATGCCAACCGAGGTCAAATTAAGCTCCGTTTCTTCAATCACTTAGAAGAAAACCATCTTGCGATGCGGTGAGACCTCTTACGTTGCATTTATGCCAACTCTCCATTGAAGTCCAATTAAGCTCCGTTTCTTCATTTGTCAACCCAAGATATCGTTACCCTTTCCTTGCGGCATCCAATCATGTTCATTTGTGGGATCCGGATCGGGAACATTCTTATATACCAATATACCGCATATGTTAGTGAACACACATACAAATATATGGTGGTCGACAACACCCAAACAACAATCGACTAATAAAAGTCAATCCAACATATCAATCAGATCATATAAAGGTATGGGAATAATGTGTTCATCAAACTCTAATCATCTAATCCTAGCAATCATATCCTAGGCACCTAGTCCTTCAACATAGGTTAACATCATTTTTAATTAAGCATATTAGGATAATTAAGAAAGCCCGTTAGATGATATAAATTTGAAAACATTCTCCCCTCAATCAATGACTCATTTTATGAAAAGTTTTAAAAAGCTGTGAAGTCATTGATTGAGTTTTCAAATTAATAAAAACTACGAATCGATTGTTTTAAAGCAACTCATTTACCACCATTTTTTGAAAACAACAAATATTTTTCGAAGAATTTTAGACGGAAAAACATTTGTGTAGGAACAACAGATCCTTGACATACTTTCCTTGTTTTGTTTTAGGATAAGTGCACGAAATATTTTGAAAATTAGTTTAAGCGTAGCACTTTCCTTCCTTTGAAGAGCGGGTTGCTATCGAAATAATAGCAAGCCATGGTTTAAGCACGGGTTACGATCGAAGTAGCGCAAGCCATAATTTGAAGCCGGGTTACTGATCTGAAATAGCGTAAGCAAGTAATCAGTAAGCCATATTTTGAGACATGTTTTGAAAAGAATATTTACACCTCCTGCTCGAACTTCATCTATGGTCCCGTGCCATTATTGAATGACATTTCTAAGACCGTAGATGTTATCGATACGAAGACATGTCTTGGAAAACATATTTTTGGTATTTTTGAAATTTTTCGATTTTTATGGGTTTTGAAGGTTTTATATTTTCTATTTTCTTTTGTTGGTTTTATATTTTTGTTTTGGTTTTATATTTTTGTATTTTTTTTCGATAAATATATACAAGGATAGAGTAGATGATATAGTTAAAGAAGATGATGATACGAGTACCGAGATAAGGATATCGAGCGAGACGTCGTAGAAGATAGAAGTCATCATCTCTTAAACATTCACCACCAAAGCTTCCAAGGGCTCTTGAATAGAAGAAAGAAATTGAACCATTTGAAAGTGAGACTTTGGCGGCTTCCCCAAACCGAAAATCCTTAAGATGAGCGATTCAAGCTCTATTTCAAGCTTGCTTTAGCCAGTGCACAAGATAAGCACACCATTATCATAAATCCATTGCTCCATTTAAGACCGATAATCGAGGATCTCCATTCGGGTTATATCATCCAATAGAAGAACAACAACGTATCATCCCACACATAAATAATCTTCTCAAATTTCATAACCACTTTGAAGTCACGCGATCCATTCCAAAAGGTGTCAAGAGAACAATTCCCCAAGTAGTTGAATTGATGCGTCGACCTCTTTGTATAATGCTCAAGAACTCTCCCGAATACACTTCATAGGGGAATGAAGAACACCTTCCCATGTTCACATTTTCTTCCACGATGAGCGTGTATGAAGCTCAAGAACCAAGTACACCAATATCCAAGAACTCTCCGAATACACATCAAGAGGGTAATGTAGAACACCTCCCTATGTTCACATCTTTCGTCACGATGAATGTGTATGAAGCTCAAGTATCCAAGTATACCAATACACAAGGAATGAATAAGCGATAACATTGAAGAAGCGAGACCAAGTCATCGATTATCTCTGCGGGTGACAATCTCTGCGGATGTCAACACCGAATAAGTGATTATATCTACGAATCAGCGATTAAGCACTCAAGTGAAACAATTGAGCATCCCCAATGTACACAATCTCTCCCCGATCCTTGAGACACCATCGAAATCACCACATACTAGTGTACCTCTGTTATCTTGAAACTTTCTCTAACATCACTTCCCCACGTAGTTGGAATAATAACACAAAAGCCTTGATGAGTAAAACCTTGAGTTTCTCTGCGGTCATGACAATTGTTTTCCGGGATATCTTCAATCACTTAGAAGTATTAAGCTCATCAAGTTTACTCGCCATGAGTCAAACCTTGAGTTTCTCTGCGGTACTAACATTTGTCTTCCGGGATGTCTTGATTACTTAGAAGAGTTAAGTTCATCAAGTTTACTCGCTTTGTGTTTATATGTGAGTCTCCTTACGCCTTCTTTGGTTTTGACACTTGAATCAACAACTCTTTGTAAGCCCAAATACTTGAAATTTGTTGAGAAGATTGCTTGAAGTCTTTGTGAGAATCAACATCTTGAAGACTCTCTCGACTATTTATATCAACCCTTACGTAGACAATTTGAAGTGACCATGAAGAAGAAAACCCGCTATACCATACTTGAAACTGAAGTCAACTTCCCACATTTGTATCTTAAGCTTGCACCTAATGATGGAAGAACGGTGTAGAGAATTTATGCTTCAAGCAAATCTCTAAGTACTCACTACCCAAACAAAGTATGAGACATTAACACCTCTTGCGATTATCCACACCGTCATATCGTGTGACATCGAGTAAAACAAAGTAACTCCTAATAGTGATAGTTAACGGTCTTCAACCATCCACCTCATTGCTGGTAACTAGATAAGCCAAGTCTTCAACTCAAATTCTTAAGCCCGAGCAAGTTATCAAATAAGAACACGCCTTTGTGAAAGTCAACTTCAATCTCAAATAAGTGATAAATGATTAACTCAAGTAATCACCTTGTGTCAAATGTCCAACAATAGTCAATATCAACGTCTCGAGTAGTCTTTGCTAAAGAATATGAGCAAGTCTAATTGGGAATTGAATCGACTTATAACTTTCTCCCAATTAGTGCTCTCCCTAAACCGACAATCTGTTTGATAAATGCCCAAATTAAGAAGAAGTCTTTAGATCGTTAAATGCAACTCGTCTTTAGTCTTCTAACATGTAGCGAAAATGTAGAACAGATGTAGACTCGACCTTCTTCAAGATTGTTCGGTTGGGGAATAGATAGTTAACATCTTCAACTCACACCAAAAGCATCCCACCAAAAGCATCCCAATTAACTTACATCTTGCAAATCCCTTAACTAAAATCCTCCCAATCAAACAAGAACGAAAGATGTTCATCAAGGAAATCGACAATCGGGCCGCATAGCGAACACACAAGATGGTAACACCAAACTACCAATCACATCAAACAAGAAAGAGAGATTGTTCGGAATCATCATGTTGATGTATCGTGAAGCATTAACCGGAAGCACTTTGTCGATAAACTCATCAATCCGAGTGAAGATGTCAACCAACGGCTCTTAGAGAGAAAAACTCCATGTGAAGATGACCCGATAAGAAGAAGCTCGGTTCTTACATGAGTTTAGAGCCGTATGACCATTTATATTCTCAAATATCAATCAACAATGCAAAAATTCACACTTCTTCTCCCTCAAGAATTGCATACGGAGATGCCATTCTTGATTAAATAAGTGAACATCATCCAAATGTAGTCTATTCACACTTCTCCCCGCAAAATTAGCACAGGATGTCGCCATCGTCATTATAGTTGAGAAAGTGGAATGAGAAAACAATCAATGGTAGCCGGTTCACTTGATGACCAAGCGCATGGAAAAAGTATGAAGCATGTTGATGAGAATGGTCATAATAGAAGATTTCTCTTCTTGAAGATAAAGCGCCGACACGTACACTTTTCTTTTCTTTGGAGAGAGCGAGGCATAACGTCATGTGAAGCAGGCGTCATTAGAAGATTTCTCTTTTCATAAGATAAAGCGCATTGAAGCGTACACATTTCTTTTCTTTAGAGTACGTTCATGTGACGTCATAATCTCTCTTTTCGCTCTCTTGGCAAAACATGTAATCAACCCCATTATCATTCAAGAGGCTCTTTGCGGTGACGGTGATGGAGAAACCCAATATGATGAATTTGACCACAAGTAAACTAACCCGAACTCGTGACTTAAACTTGCACATATGTAACAAAGAGCGGTGCGAGAATTCATGCTCCATTGAATCTCTAAGTACTCTATACTCTTCAACCAACCAACCATCAAGTATAAGGCGTATGTCACCTCTTGAAAATCCACAATTGAATGTGACCTTTGAGCACTACAACGTAACTCCTTAAAGTGATAGTTATTTTGTGGTGGTATGAGCCCAATTCCCCCAAGTGGTAAAAGAAAAGGTAAAAGACACCCAACAATAACTAGATTTCCAAGTCTTCGTTTTTGATAATAAGCTTGAACAAGGATCATGAAGAATCTTCATCCATCCATCCCCGATACCTTCAGATACTAAGTACACTCGCCCGTGATAATTCACTTCAACCTCAAATAAATAATAGTGAATTAACTCCGTTGTCACATCTATGGTTAAAAGCTCAAATCTAGCCTCCTTTGACGTTTTAAGTGAACTCGATAATGGTTTTCATCCCGACCATGGTTAAAAGCACATAACCCGTAAAACCTTGTAATAACCAAAGCGCCATGACAAATATCCAAACACACATCCAATTCATGAAGTACACCTTTTATCCCTTCTTGAAGCAGAAACCGTAGCACCGACATCAAATAAGATTCGAAATACACTTTCCTTTCTCCAAGATGGTTCCATCAATACGGGATTTTACAATTCTATGGTTTAAACCGAGAAATAGTTTCTTTCGCGGGATTTTACAAAACCAAGAATAAACCGTAAGATAGATCCGGAAATGCACTTTACAATTACCAGGATGTTTCCATTGTCACGGGATTTTACAAGTCTATGATTCAAACCGAGAAATAGGTTCTTTCGCGGGATTTTACAAAATCAAGACAAAACCGTAAACAATGTCAGTATGAATATGTTATGACAACTTTGGTTTCGGTGAATATCTGTTTTAGGGGAACATTCAGAGGTTCAACGGTTCATTATCCAACAACATCAACATCATCAACCATCCAATGAACACTTTGGTAAACACATCATTCACGCATTTTGTCGACAATTGCAGTGATAACATGGAGAAGTAAGCCCGATATGCCAAACTTGATCATGAAGTGAACTTCCCCAGATTTGTTACTTAAACTTGTACTAATCCTCGTGAAAAAGAAACGGTGTACCCAATGTACAAAACCTCTTGACATATCCTCAACTGCGTGAGACACCGAAGTGATAGCTACGTTGTGGGTAAAGTGAGAAAGAGTCACAACCGCAACTAAATATCCAAGTCTTTATCACACTCAATAAATGCCCAAACAAGTCATCTTCGCGGAAGGGTAGAAAGAAAGAAGACAAAATAAGTAAACGTGCCCGGAAAACGTCACTTCAAATCCAAATAAGAAATACCGTTCAAACAACCCCATAGTCAACCTAGTTTCAATAATAATTCAAGCCTTGACAAAATATTTTGCGTGAAAATGTATACACCAAAGTGCCAAGCAGTAAAACACACCAAGTCTCGTCATCAAATCTCATAACCCTCTCTCATGACTAGTTTGAAGCCCATGTCATATAGTTCATAAACCCAAAACAGATCACGAGTCCAAGTTCATTAAAATACGATAGTCCATAACCACAATACCATCCATTGCCAATATAAAATGTGTACCCTTAATATTTTGTGAGAAGGAAATCGGTAACACAAATTTATCCTTGACATCAAATACATCATCTAGTTTATTCACGACCTACGGTTCATTAGATAATTGTGAAAGCCTCAAGTGAATTGATCAATAATCCATATCCGGTTAAATGACTGAAGCTCAAATCACTCATGGAAACCCAAGGCCCACGGTTCATACACATTTTACCCGGGCCCAAACACATTAAAAGTCACAATGTCCATTTCACATGTAATAAATCGACCCAAAGATGTGAATATTAGGCCCATTGTAATCATTCAACCCGATGCACTAAACAATGTTATAACTTGTATCACAAAGTTATACAATGTCATATATTAACTCATTCCGTTCCAACTGATAAGTGATAGCACCTCAAAATATTATAATCACATCAAATCATTTATTATCACCTCAAAATAATCACTCGTAACAGATATGTTACTCAAAGTAATATACGCAGCCCATGGAAGAATTCGGTCAAGCCCATTTGGACCCAATTTGCATAGCGTTTGGGTAACAGAAGCCCATGATCCAACAAAAATTGTTAACCGGATATAAGACTACACACAACCCTAAATATTCGGTAATATAAATACCACCTCACACTTAACTCAACCCTAAAATTACTCCTCATAGTATCCGCCTCCCACTTCTTTACAGTATCACAATCTCAAACTTTTTGACCACATCTCTCAAATACAGATCATAAACAAACGCCTAAGAAAAATCACATCATCTCCTATACACGCATCTCATTACATAACAACAAATCAAAACGCTTTATCACATCTCAAATCCAAATTGTACGCCTTACATCAACAAGTCTCATCTACACACAACATCTTAAGCCACGGGGATGGCTTCAAGATTAGAAGAGGCCACGAGATGGCTCGGACTTGACATCACGACCATGGGATGGTATGAGTTTGTATGATGGCCACGAGATCAAATCCAAACAATCAAAGGTAGGTTTTGTTTCTCTTATGTATCAAGAATGTTTACAATTAACACTCGAAAAGGGGATAACATTCTTGTTATTGGTATTTAGAGATTCGAATATTTAAATTGGATCATATTCCAAAATTGATCTATGAGGCATACGTTCTTGTGTGAATAGATCGTTTGAGATCTATGTGTTTGTAGAATTGACCGAGATCCTTTTAATTATCCATTAGATCAAGGAACAAGGGTTTGAGATCTTTGTCATGTTTAAACTATTAAGTTTGGGTCCCGATCTATGATGATAATCTTGACCATTCGGATAGTGTGACCACTTGTGGATCGATGATATAACCCGAGAGTCAAGACCGAGATTCTTGATTAGTTATATGAGACACGAAAAAAAACTTTGAGTCTTGTATGAATGAGAGATACGTTTAGTGATGGTGAGGTTCACCCAAAGTGAGTCTAGATGTAGGTTAAGGTGGTTTCGAAGATCTGTTCTAATTTTCATTTTGGTCAATGAGTCTTGATTGGACCGATGATGGTATGAAGCAAACACGAACAACCGAGGTCGAGTTGTTTTACATTTTGATACAAAGTAGTGGTTGTTGTGGATAGGATGAGTGTAGGTGATGTCAACTCATCTTCTTCATTTCGCCTTGTACACAATGGTCGAGAGGAGTTGGTATTTTATGTTTGGTTAAGTCATTTAGTGACAATGGTCTTGAGTCTTAGTCGCTAGCCTTTTATACAAAGCAAGTCGCATAGCCAACTCGCTAGCCAAGTCGCTAGCCAAGTCGCTAGCCAAGTCGCTAGCCTAGCTAACTCGCTACGACTTGTTAAATAACAAGTCGCTAGGTCTTTAAGGTCAATTTTAAGTCGCTTAGAAAACATTGAATCTGGACATCTTGTAAGACAACTCGCTAACATGATATTAGATGAGTTTTCCGATGACTTTTCCGACCATATTCATCTAAACCCGGAAAAACATCAAAAGTTTGCAACCTTTTGACCTCGTTTTGACTTCAAAGATGTTTAACCATTTGATATAACCGATATAATGGTACAAAGAAACACATCAAATGATGAATAAACACATGTTTGGACAAAACTTGACACAAAAACAAGTGTTGTAACCATTTGGACATGTAAGGACATTTGACCATTTGATATTACAAAACCGATTCATATGACCCATAACGTTTGACCTCATCAATGTTTGACCATAAAATACATGTTTACCAAACAATAGCAAAGAGAAAAAATCCGAGATGTTTTAGAGAGAAAGAGTTAGAGGTTTGGGAACTTAGTGAGAGAAAATGAAAGTATTATTATGAGCTCCAACTCTCTACCTTGGGAGGTAGAGAGTATTTATAGTTCTTACATAAATCGCCACCTACGGGTGTGGATCGGGCATACGGTGGGTAAAGACCCGTCCGTCCTCCACGGTGTTACTTAACTAAATACTACTTAACATTAAATAATCTCGACTACGAGCTTTCTAACGATTACATATACTTGAGGTGACCGACTCTTTAATAAGCTGGATTTACTAAATCCTAACAATCTCCCCAAGGAGGTCACCTCAAAATCACCTCAAAATTACATTGAATACAAGCAGATATTACATTTTAAATTGTTCTTGCATTCTTGATGTAGTTCTTTGCTCTGAAGCTCGTAGTCATTGATTCATCAACATTGCATGTTTGGTTAATCCAAGTGGAGGTCTTTAAGCGATCCACGTGATAATGAATTTTGAGCCGACTTTGAGATCATCGGCTAACATAAATCTCGACTCATCCATTGTGGTGTTGGTATTATGTGATGTTGTGACTTATGGACCGACATGCTCACATTACGGATCATGATATATTCTCATCGAGTAGCGGAAGCTTTCGTTGATTCATGATATTGGCGGCGTAGCGAAGCATGGAGTGAAAATATCGAGTCATTGATGCACTTATCATGATTTCTTTAGAAATGAATGTATTGTGTGAGCATGCGGCTATGGATTGACCGCTTCATTACGATCATTTGCAAGCGTCGGGCGTACGCATACAACGATTAGCAATAAAGCGCGCGAAAGTGTCTTTGATCACTTCGTTGAATTGAGGTACGGCCCACGGTTCCCGTTGATCGATTACAAATCTTGCTGTGATCGGTAAAATTCGAAGAATTTCCTTGACGGGGTTTCGCGTTGCTCTAGTTGTTCTCAAACCGGGCGTCTCAAAGAAGACAACACGGAGTGAGTGAACGGTGAATTGAGATTCAGCGATTGATGAAAAGAGATTTGAAAAACAATCGTGTATCGCTCAATAGAAATTGTTTTGCAATACAACGAAGGTTTTAATGAAAATCAATTATCAATCATAAACACCTTTTATTTTGAAATATTAGTACACGATCGATGTGCTAAAGAAAAGAGTTTTTAAGCACAACGACCGGTTTTCAAAGGTATCCGTCAATCCATAACTGAACGAGATTGATTCAAAGATTGAATCGCCCCATTGTTTACATTCGGTTGTCACATGGTTGATCTATTGGATAGATCTCACATGCCACCCACCGGGAGCTTGTTTGATGTTGGCTCGAAGGCTTTCCATCTTCATTGTGAATATGTTTGCATATCACTCGGATGTTCAGCAATACCACAAGGATAATCGTGGGACTCATAAGATATAATCTCTCTTTCCACATTGTGTGAAACAGAGAGTCTTCATTGAAAGTGTCCTAATGAGATTTATAGATGATCTCGTGGCTCTAGACTCAATTGTGCATATTTGGATCCTATTTGGAGACTAGGAGAGGGTCTCCTTCTTCAATATCAACAATCTCTAAGAGAAAGTCGATAGATAATGTCGGTTCCCGTGAGAATGAAACAAGTCCTTTTAAGAGGAACTTGAGTGGTTTGGGAAGTTGAAGTGCGGTCGTCTTTGGGTCCATGACGTCTTGTCTTCAATACCGATGTTACCTTGGTAACCACCGGTAGCATATGAATTGAACCCGGTTTACCCTAAGGTTGAATAATTGGAGGCTATTTATTTTCACCCTTTTCTCATTCAATTCTTTTCATTCTTCAACCCCTTGATTGCTTACGAGACTTCATAACTAGAACCTTGTTGGGTTTATTCGATTACTAGCTCGGTCTCGATCCGCACTCTTCCCATATCTCACTTTTCTCCTTTTTCAATATACCTAAGGACTTCTACACTATCTAGTGGATTGTCCACAGGTAGATCCCTCCGATTACGGCGGATCATGGGAACAAATACCTAACCTTATCATCCTTATATCACCATACATAAAGTAAAGTTGGTCGGTCTATTTGGTATTGTTCATACGCCATTGGAACCAATTGAAAACCATTTGAAAATCAATCCGGATACTTGTGATATATTATCAAAGCATTTTGTACTGAATTGTTTTGATATTTTTAGAACAAGAGCTCCCCTCAACATGTGCATCAAGCATCATTTTGTAATAGAAATAATTTTCATCTTTGAGGGTTGGCTTGCATCTAAGAGTAGTTATATAAAGAATGTGGTTTTCAAAATAGTTGCTCCCCTCAATATGTGCATAGATATTTGAAAATGTTTTGCACATATTAGGAAAAAACGCACATTGAAATAAATTGATCACGTTTCAAATCTTTGTGGTTTAAGATAGATGCTCCCCTCAACATGTGCATGGAAAATTTGAAATCGTTTGGCACATGTGGGAAGGAGAGCTTGTACATCCTTATAAAACCATTTATCGAATTATCGGTTTAAATCCAATTTAAATCACAAATTCTCCCCGATCACAATTATCAAATCATTTGAGATTTGTGATCTCTGTAATTAAATTGATTTTGAAAGCTTTAAGGAGAATTGTGACTTGATTATGAAAGCGTTTTAAGCGATAAGGATCGGATTTTGAGACTTTAAACTCCATTGATTAAACATGCATGATTATCTTTTGAAAACAATTGTATGACAAATAACCTTTTGATTTAATTGAAATCATTCTCCCCTCAATCAATGACATAAGTTGTTGATTGAGAGATAGATATTTTGACAAATGTTAAGTCGGATGATTTTCAAAAATAGAGTCGAGTTATTTTTCAAAGCAATTAGTTTTCATTAGATAGTAAGTAATTGTTTATAGAATCGAGCATGAGATTTGAAAACCAAGATAAAGCATGGCTCTGTTCTTTCTTTGAAAAGCGGGTTCTTGCTGAAATGACAATAAACCATAGTTTCACTTTCTCCCAAAAAATTTTTGATTTTTGATTTTTTAAGAACATTCGAACAACATCTAAAGTCCGTGTCATTCTTTGAATGACGACACAAAACCGTAGATATTATCGAATCGAGGAAAACATGACAAAAGACAATATTTTGGAATTTTCAAGATTTTCAAATTTTATGGATTTTGAAAGTTTTATATTTTCTATTTGCTTTTGAAGGTTTTGTAATTTTGTATTTTGCTTTTCGAATAGATATTTACAAGAGATAGATGAAGGAAAACCTTTTACTCCTCTTCTTCCTCTTGAAGGCGTTTGAGTGTTTCGGTTGTAGGCTCTTAAGACCAAGTCGTGGAAGGATAAACTCAAAGCGTTCTCTAGGAAGAGCTTTGGTGAAGATGTCGCTAGCGGTATTCGGTCCTCACAAAGTATAGTTCCACCACACCGTTTTCAACTTGCTCCACGATGAAATGATGTCGAATGTCGATGTGCTTTGCTCTTGAGTGTTGTGCGTTGTTGCATGAGAGAGCAATAGCACTTTATTATCACGATGCGAGAGGATTTTGTTGAATTCAAAGCCATAGTCGGATAATTGGGATCTCATCCATAGGATTTGAGCACAACAAGATGACATGGCTATGTATTCGACCTCTGTAGAGAAATAGAAGTACTCATTTGCTTCTTTGAAGACCGACTCACAAGCTTATCACCCAAAAGCGAGCACCTCGGGCGTGCTTGACGAGTATCTTGACATCTGCATGATCGGCATCTGCATAGGTACATTAGTGACATACGGTGTCCTTGGTACCAAAGTCCCATATTGATGGTTCCTTGGAATACCGAAAGACCCGTTTAACCGCTTCAAGGTGCTTTTGGTAGGCTTAGCACGATATCTAGCACACATGCAAGCAATGAACAAAATGTACGGTCTACTAGGGTGTGAGGTACATCGAGGATCAATCATACTACGATATTTCGTTTGGTCTACCATGATCCACTGAGTGGTCCTCATCTAGTTTAATGCGCTCTATCATGGGAGTGTCAGCGAGGTCACTAGAATCAAATCCAAATTTCTTTAAAATCTCATTTGCATATTTAGATTGATTTATAAAAATGCCTCGGGACTTTGTGAAATTTGTAATCCCAAGAAAAATGACATTTGTCCCATCATTGACATTTGAAATTTAGAACCCATTTCATTTGAAAAGCGGTCACACTCATTGGGGTCGGTCGAGGCAAAGATAATATCATCAACATATATTTGAGCGTGAATTAAATGTTTGCACGACTTCACGGTGAACAATGTCGGATCAGCTGCTCCTTTCTTTGAATCCGGTAGATAGAAGAAACTTTGATAGCGTATCATACCATGCCCTTGGAGCTTGCTTTAAACCGTAAAGAGCCTTCTTCAAGCGATAGGCGTGAGTAGGATGCTCGGATTCACAAAGCCTTGGGTTGGGTGGCGTATCGACTTCTTTAAGATCTCCGTTAAAAGCGCGTCTTTACATCCATCGATAAACTACCATGTTCTTACTTGCGGCATTAGCCAAGAAGATTACGATTGCCTCGATACGAGCAAGCAGGAGCAAATGATTCTTCAAAGTCAATACCCTCCTCTTGGCGGTATCCTTTTGCAACCAATCGAGCCTTGTTCTTTAAAACATCACCATGCTCATCAAGTTTCACTTTGAAGATCCATTTTAGAGCAATGATCATAGCACAATCTGGGGCGGTACTAATTCCCATACATCAAGTCGATCAAACTCATGAATTTCTTCTTGCATGGCATTGAACCATTGTCTTCATTCATGGCGGTTTAACATCTTTTGGTTCGATCTTAGAGAGTACGGAGTTGAAGAAGCACCATAAGGCATCGGTTGCAAGTTGTTTCCGTGTGGATCTTTGGGCGAGAGGGTTTCCAATGATGTTGTCCAATGGATGATCATGTGTCCATTTTACGAGGTGTTCATGTGGTTGTTGTTGAGGCTGAAGTAGCGAGTCGATATCTCTCGATGAAGATGGTTCGATGATGATTCGAGGAGCAAATATGTTTTCAAATGGAGCATCTTGGGAGTAGCAAAGGGATTAACTTCATCATTGATGCGAAACAATTCCATGATGTACATTCGATGATTGATGATTTGTTGATGAGACAGTGATCGGCGCTTCTTGACTTAATGATATTGAGGCGAAGGGTTGACTTCATTCACGAGGATAGGGCGACCTCTGTTGATGGAATTGACATTTCATCGACATTTGGTTCATAGTGTTCATCAAACATTGGATCAAACAATTTCTTTAAATCATCTTGATGGAGGTACATAAGGAGTTCTTTGGAGAGGATTAGAAACAAGAGTAGAAGCGATAGGACTACTTGATGAAGGTTGAGATGCGGGTCGAGCTGGATTGTCTGGAGCCATTTGCGGACGACTCATCGAGCGTGGCGTGAATAGTTTCCATGATATCTCGAGTTCTTTTGTTGTAGATTCGGTAACCCTTCTTGTTTGATGCATAACCTACAAAAACTCAATGTCGCTTTAGCTCTTAATTTACCTAAATCTTGACCATCATTTGTTGGATAGCACAAAGCACCAAACACGAAGATAGGATAAATCGGGTTTTCGTTTATGGACAAGTTCATATGGAGTTTTCCATGAGAGGTGTGTATAAGGGAGCGATTTTGGGTGTAGCAAGCGGTGGCAATGGCTTGACCCATAGAAACATTGGAACCTTTGAATAAATTAGCATTGTTCTTGCGGCTTCCACAAGAGTTCGATTTAGTCTTTCAACTACACCGTTACATTGAGGAGTTCGTGGAACACTTCTTTGATGGTGATTCCAACACTTTCATAAAAGCGAATTAAGTCTTTGTTAACGAACTACGTGCCATTGTGCATTCGAACAATTCTAACTTGTATTGTTGAGTCGAACTTGAAGTTGTTTGATAAGTTTGATGATGACATCGGGTTTCATCCTTTGTCCTCAAAAACTTTACCCAAGTAAATCGAGAGTAGTCATCAACAACTACTAGAATGTATTTCTTCCCATTTATCGTTTGCACTCTCATTGGTCGCGCATAGATCCATATGAAGGGTATGAAGAACTTCCATTCTTGAGTTTGTGGGTTTTGGTTTGTGGGCATATTTTGTGCTTTTTCCCAATTGGTGGTGAACAAAGATGATCTTTTCATATTTTAATCTGGGTAAGCCTCGACAAGATCCTTTACGGAAAGGTTATTAATGGTGCGAAGTTCAAGTGATTGAGGCAGCGATGCCATAACCATGACTTTGTTTTAGAAGCCTTTGACGACAAGCAGTTGGAGAAGACTTCATCATGTCTTCGATAGAGATGGTGTATAGGTTAGAACCACGAGTACCTCTTAATAATTCCACACCATCAAGTTCTCTAACGAAACAAGTATGTTTTCTAAAAGCCACTTCTAGATCGGAATCACGAAATTGACCAACAGAGAACAAGTTATGACCAAGACCTTCCACATAATATACCACAAATTACACTTTTACCAACCACATAATCTCCATAACCCATAATTGCTCCAAAATGGTGGTTCCGAATCTAACGATCCCGATGAATTTACTCACGAAGTTCATGAGCATGGCGATCTCGGTCATATGCTTGGAGCGACTGAGTCCGGTACCACGAGCGATTTGAGCGATCTGCGGTTGAACACAGACAAGAATGGATAAGCGGATAATTGGGAACCCCATGCAATAATGGGTTCCACTTGGTTAATAACGATGATTGGAACACCCGCATCGAAGTAGAAACAATGGAATCATCGAAATAGATGCGGTGCTAATGTCCGTATTCGACCTATTCAAAGTATGTTCACTTCTTAAGGAATAGTTCTACCGGTGAGGCATCCATTTTCTAGTGGGCATTGTCTTAGCAAATTGAGGCAAAACTCATTAACCTTACGGCGGAAGGTATCCATTGATAACCTATTTTACTAAATATTCTTCTGTGGGTTTCCTTTGTTTTCTAACTTTCTTTCGCCTTTGCCTTTTAGCCTTCTTAGCTTGATTTTTAACATTAACAATTTTAGCGGGCATTTGTGACATTAGACAAAACATTCACACCACATTCATGATTAGTAGCGAAATTCAAGCGATCATCATTACATGGTTTGCGAGATAGTATCGAATTGAATTAATTACTGATGCGCCTATGGCTAATACTAGAATCAACACGATTCGTTTTATTCAACTCAAACTTAAAGTTCCTAGGTTGGTCTTCTACTCTCTTCCAATGCACATTCTTAGCTTGCGAGGTCCTATCTTGCTTGGTATTGCACGGAGGCTTTGACCGCTTGCTTTAATGTCATGATTACTCTGTAGGGGAATTATGGGAACATTAGTTGGTTGATCTACTTTTGCATTCTGAACTAGGCGTGCGGGGATCGAACTACTTGAAGGCACATTAGTGTTCACTTTCTTAAAAGCGGGCATAGAATGGTTTGTATGCTTGGCACTAGGCATAGAACAAGGCATCACGACTTTACCTTTCGCACCTAAGGATTTAGGACATGTTGCAATTAAACATTCTAGCGACTCACGAGATCGTTTGGCACGAATGCAAGCAAACCTAATTTCTCTATCAAGAGGCTTATTTATGAAATCCTCTTCCACAATCTCACGGAGACATTCTAGACTATCCTTAAGGTGAGCACAATAGTTATGAAACACAAGTTCATTATTCCTAAGATGAGGAGGAATGTATTTATGATCGCGATATATTTGCGATCGAGGATGACTTTGATGCAACATTCTCATTAAAGACAAGTGGCGGTTTCCTTTTCACGACTCCTCGATTCTCAATTTCTTTTTGTAAAGAAGTTATTTTTCGTTGTTTTTGTCACGAGTGACTTTCATTGAATCATATAACTCTTTAAAGTGTCGTTTAACTTTTCATTTTCTTCTAGAAAACTCTCGTTTTCCTTTTGTAAAACATTAACCAAGTTTTGAAGATGAAAAGTTTGAGAATCTTGAGAATCTAAAGGAGGAGGCATTTGGGAGCCAGTCACATTGTTCTTTTCACCCTTTAATTGAGAAATTTGGGCTTTCAACTTTACGATCGTGTTACAATGAGCTTGAATCATTCGTCACGTTTGTTTATCGAAAAGCGCATCAAACTACGGAACATCGAGGATGTCTTGATATTTGAGGTTTTGACATTTTCTTTAAGATGTTGATATTTTAGTTGTAAATCAAAATGTTCAACTTCTAGTTTAGAAAGATGTTTTACCAAATTATCGTGATCATCGATCAATTTTCTCATTTAGTTTCGAGTTTTTGTTTTCAAGCTCAATGACACGATCATGGGAAACTTTCAATGCAATAGATAATTCATGAAATCGAGAAGCGATAATAGAGTGCTTAGTAACGATATAAAACACATCTTGAGCAACACAACTCGAAATCAAATTCTCATTTAAGATATGCAAGTTCTTCCTTTCAACTTCATTATATTTGAGTTCTGTTCATAATCATTGACCTCAACTATCATTGCATCAAATTCCTTTTCCATTTCTTTAATATCGAATTTATCCCTTTTGAAGACTCTCAAATTGACCTTTTAATTGTTTAAAGAAAGGCATGACCTCGGTTAAATAACATTCTTTAGTTTGCTCAAAACCCTTTCCCCTCGATTATCCACAGTGGGTGTGATTCTCTTCTTACACGTTTTCTCAAAATCAACAAACGGTGATAAACAACATATAGGTGATTAAGGTCTTGCTATTAGTGGCAATAGATCTAGGAACTAAATGCATTGGTGTATTAGGAGGATACACAGTTGCTTTAGGCATTTTCCTAAGGGAGGGTTCTTTTCAACAAGATTTTCGACTTTTGCATATCCATATCCTTTTCGAACACTTGTTCGGGGGTTAATTGAATCGAGGCTTAAACTTGTTTAAGGATATCCAATTTTCCTTAGTGTAATCATGGGGTTTGATCGTTATATTATTCATTTTACACTCGGGATCTTCTAGCTTCTTATTCATTTTCTCCTAGTAACTTCATCGATTTCTTATCTTCCTCGGTGCACTCGGTGCAACTAGGTTTCTGCCTAGGCTTAAGGATTTCATTACCATCATAAAGTACCTTATTAGCGACTCTAGCCTTTTAATGACCTCTGGATTTGGTTCCTCAACAAGGGAATGCTATGCTTATCGCTTAAGACTCTATGCTTAGTGATCAAGTGAGCGATCTGAATGGTATTTCCTTGTACGTACAACTTATTTTCAAGCTTGTTTTCAAAGTTTTAGATTGGAAAAATCATTCAAAAGTTTTGATTCCTTAGCATTGAATTCTTGCTTAAGCATTTTAACATTTTCTTGAAGTTCTTGTTTTGCTTAGCAGTTTTAGAAAGCTTTTCTTGTAAGGAGTTTAACTCTTGTTTTAATACTTCTTCTCTAAAATTACTTTTCTAATAATTATGCGCATTTGGTCATCCATTTCACGCTCACGGGTGGTCAACTCAAACTTAGCACGTTGTTCATAAATAGCAACTTGTTCTTTATAGGCATTCGATTCGGAGATAACGAGAATCATCGAGGCACATGCGGTGTATTCATCAAAAACATAGTCATCATTGATTGCGGAAGATGCATTACTTGGTACAACCTCACTTTCACTTTGCTTCACATATTGATCATATGGGACAATATTGCTATTACCCTCATCATCAATATCGATTCATAAGTTTCAAGAGATTGTACTTTATTATGCATCTTTGCTCATCAACATCATCATATAGTTTTAATACCTACGAAATGATTTTGTCTTTGGATGGACCGACTTGTTGTGGTGGAGAGACCTTTGGAGAGACCATAGGTGAGATGCTAGCCATGAAGATTGTTTGGGCGATGGGTTCATCATCGACATCGAGTCAAATGCATCACGATCGGCTACTTGAAAGGCATTTTGATGATTATGACCTATCTCTGAATTGGTTGTTCATCAACATCGACATCATAGGTTCGGGCATTTCCTCGACAGAAACAACAACTCCTCTTCATCCAAAGTTGCTCCATTATCACGAGCTTGCACAAGCAACATCTTGTCTCGAAGTATTCGCATTACGTGGGCGTTTTGGAGATGTGCGGTTCTAGCAATATGTCCTCACCACCACGGTTGTAGCACTTAATTGGCTTTGCTTGACCTTGATTTCCATTCCTTCCCGATTACGATTTGCCACATAACCTCTACCAACTCCACCTCTTCCTTGTTCATATTGCCTTTCTTGAGCTGGTTGCACCATAACTTTTCCATCTCGACAACCGCATGATTGTGAAGGTTGGATGCGATTCGATCTCATTGTTAGTGTGAATTGTTGGTATGTGGGTGAGAGTCAAGTTTTGTTTAACCATAAGAGCAGTTGATTGATGAAATGTCCATGAGTGCATCGACATCGACTTGCTTGAACATTGGATCGGGAATGAGTTTGTGATTACCATTACCCATGGGTATGACTTGAGAAGCTTTGGTGGTAATTCCAACATTGGTGTAAAAAGCGGTTGAATCATTTGATGAGCTTGTTTCTCCTGGTTGGTTTTGAAGCGATCAAGAATCCTTTTTCAAACATAGCATGTCTCTCATTACGAAGAAGGAAGGCATCTGATTGCTCATAGTTTGTATTCTTCAATCCTTTGGTTAGCTTCACAAAGGTGAAAAACTTGTGCCATTCGGGATTCATGTTGTTCACAAATTTTGAGTTCAACTGAATGTTTGGCATGGTCATTTTGATGTTCCTCATGTCATTCACAAGCTTATGGAATCTCACGTAGTACTCATAGACACTCTCATCTGGTTTCATCTTGAAGTGCTCAAACTCATCATACTGTTGTGATTCTCTGTCTTCCTTGGTTAATTCGAACACGAGAGAAGCATCTTGACATTATCCCATCTTGCCTTGGCTTCGGTGTTGTGATTGATAAGCTTGTAGATATCTTTTGGAAGACCTTGAAGTATAATGTTAGAAGCCACGATATCGACATCGAATCTCTTTTCTCCTTATCATTGAGCTCATCATACGTCTTTGGTCTATCTATTCCATAGATCATTGTTCCATCTGCGGTTGTATCAATTAAGTCTCTTGTAGTCTCAATCGATAAGGTCCTTCATCAATAGACTTGAGAATGTTGACTCCGTTTTCCTTTCCAAGGCGGTACAATCGATTCGTTGTGCCCAAGAGTCGTAGTCGGTTACATCAAGCATGGGTGGGCGAGTATCGAAGCCGTTGCTTGAACATCCTCGACAACGATGGAGATGATTGTAGTGCGTTGGTAGACATGTTAACAGTTACACGGGATTTTATAACTCTATGATTAAGCGGAAATAGATTCTTTCACGGGATTTTACTAAATCAAGAGAAAACCGTATTACAAACAAAAATCAACCAAGTCGCTAAGAATACTTGAACCAAGTCGCTAAGATCAAGTTGCTAAGACCCAGTCGCTTGGACACAAGTCGCTAAAGCACCAAGTCGCTAAGGTCAAGTCGCTAAAGAGCAACTCGCTAAGGTCCAAGTCGCTAACACCAAGTCGCTAAAGTACCAAATCGCTAACGTCAAGTTGCTAAAGAACAACTCGCTAAGAATCGCTAACACCAAGTCGCTAAGAAAATTGAGTACAAGTCGCTAACTTCACCAAGTCGCTAGCCGTAGTGGAGAATCCACTAAGTTGTCTTGTTTGTCGACTTGTCTCAATAGACAAGTCGCTAGGACCAAGTCGCTAACAATTAACACTACAACTCGCTACCTTTTCCTGAAGCAAGTCGCTATGATGAAAAACACAACGAGAACCAAGTCGCTAGCTAGAAAAACTTCAAAAACACACTTTTCAATCCAAAACAAGCTCAACCACAGTGATTCAAGCTTACCAAATCAACACCCAAGCACTTACAATGATTCTAAACACAAAAGTACATCCAAAATTCAAACTTTAACACTAGAAATGATCCAAATGATGCAAAAACCACTAAACTTTTCAAACTCAAAACCATCTAAAACCACTAGAAATCCAAGGATATGTAAGAGATGATCAAACCATGGCTCTTGATACCATTTGTAACATATTGGATTTCACAAACACATAAACCATGATCAAAGAGGCGTATAAGATGATGTTTTAGAGAGAAAGAGTTAGAGGTTTGGGAACTTAGTGAGAGAAAATGAAAGTATTATTATGAGCTCCAACTCTCTACCTTGGGAGGTAGAGAGTATTTATAGTTCTTACATAAATCGCGCCCTACGGGTGTGGATCGGGCATACGGTGGGTAAAGACCGTCCGTCCTCCACGGTGTTACTTAACTAAATACTACTTAACATTAAATAATCTCGACTACGAGCTTTCTAACGATTACATATACTTGAGGTGACCGACTCTTTAATAACTGGATTTACTAAATCCTAACAACCAAATCAAAATGTCCATGAAGTCTTGAAGTCGTCAACCAAGCAAAAGTTTAAAGCAAAAGGTTTCATAACTTAACGGAAATAAATAAGCGAAATAAGATAAAATGTTCTTCGACAAAGTCTTGAAGTTTATGCTTGAATTCTTCAAGCATCCAATCCCGTCTGCAACTTCACATCTTCTACCAATGTTTACATCGGATGTTGTTTATCGTCTACGAAAAAAATGGAAAATATAAGATACATAAAAAGTTGCCAGTATCAAATGTGTATATAAGATCCATAAATAAATAAAAGACTATAAAGAAGAATGTAAGCAGTAAGTTACCATCTTCAACATTTTCAAGGTCGTCAGTAGGTTAATTGCTCTTTGAGTCACAGATATCGTCAATCGCGATTTAAGGGTGGTTGGTTTATAAGATTTTAAATTATTAGGATTTTTGTTAGGAAGATAAGTAGATAAACATATAAAATATGTATATATATAATTTAAACTTTTGTGCGGACAAATATATTATTCGATTTTTCGGTTTGGTTTGGTTTTGTATTTGTCAAACCCAAAAAACCAAGCACCAATTAAATACTTCGGTTTGGTTTCAAACCAAACCATACACTAATTAAAATTTTCGGTCCGGTTTATTCGGTTTGGTTCGATTTATATTTCGGTTTGTTCGGTCTTGACCAAACACTTGAACACCCAAGTCTACCCTTAGGTGGGTCCCCTTTGTCCTCCTCTCTCTCCCTAGTAGGCCCTTTTGTCCTTTTATCCTCCTTCTCTCTCCCGTGCGTGTGGGTCCCCACATGCGGTTGTTTTTTTTTTTTTTTTTTTATTTAATTGTGTGGTGTTTAGGTATATGTATAGTGTATTTATTTAAGTAGTGTTTTATATGTATAGTGTTTTTAATTGTGTAGTGTTTTATATGGTATTCATTTTCGTTACTTTTATAAACTTTTATTATAAATTTTTATAAACCTTTTTATAAACTTTTTATAAACTTTTTTAAAACTTTTATAAACTTTTTTAAAACTTTTATAAACTTTTGTATAAACTTTTTCTTTTTTATAAAATATTTATAAAAAGTTTATAAAATATTTATAAAAAAGTTTATAAAATATTATAAAAAAGTTTATAAAAATTTATAAAATTTTTATAAAAGTAGCGTAAAATAAATACCATATAAAACACTATTCTGTAAAACACTATCATATAAAAACACTTCAAATAAATACACTATACACACTTATATATCACACACTTATTTCTATTTAAAAAAAAAAAAAAAAAAAAAAAAAAAAAAAAGTGGGACAAGGGGACAAAAGTACCTATGGTGTCATAGAATTTTATAATGGCGTCCGAATAAAAATGTAGCCCACCGTATTGAATAACCCACTTACGATTTAAAATGTACTCATTAACGAGAGACACTTTATTTTACATCTAAAAATCCTTGCATCTTAAGGGATAAATCATCACATTCTATCTAGTTTGGTGCAATAGTGGTAATTAACTAAGATTTATATGTCTAGCACTAAGTCCATGCTTTTTTTTTGTCTTTTCTTTTCTTTTTATCTTTCTTATTTATTTTCTCATTATTTATATTTTTTATCACTTTTTAATTACATTTTTTGGGTCAATTTTATACGTTTTTATACATTTTCCGCTTTTATCGTTTAAATACGTTTTCGTCCGTTTTCATCGTTTTGTCCGTTCTCTTACGTTTCAAATACATTTTTACGTTTTCGTCCATTTTCATACGTTTTCGTCCGTTTTCTTAAGTTTTCGTCTATTTTCTTATGTTTTCGTCCGTTTCCATACGTATTCGTCCGTTTTCTTACGTTTTCATACGTGTTTGTCCGTTTTCTTACGTTTTCGTCCGTTTTCATACGTTTTCGTCTGTTTTCTTACATTTTCATACGTTTTATACATTTTCTTATGTTTTGTTCGTTTTCTTACGTTATAAATACATTTTCTTACCTTTTCTTATGTTTTCTTACGTTTTCATAAGTTTTCGTCGTTTTCATAAGTTTAGGTCGTTTCATACATTTTCGTCCGTTTTCATACATTTCATTGCTCGTATATTTTATTATAAAGCGTATAAAACAAATAAAATGAATAAAAGCGGATGAAATGTATGAAACGACGAAAACATATAAAAGCGGATGAAAACGTTAACAGAACATAAAAACGTCTAAAATGGATGGCGTAAAAAACGAATGACAGCGTGTAAGCGTCAAATGAACGGCGATAAAGCGGACGAAAATATGAAAACGTAAAATACGGATGGCGTCTAAGCGGACGAAAATGCATGAAAAGCTAAGCAGAACAAAAGCGTATGAAATGGTGGCGAAAAAAAGCGGACGAAAATGTAAGAAAGCGACTTAAACGTGTGAAAGCATAAAAGCACGTGCGGCGTATGTAAAATGGGCGAAACGAAAGAAACGGACGAAGCGTATGAAACGAGCGAAAGCGTGAAAATGGACAAAGCGTATGAAAACAAGCGGCGTAAGAAAATGAGCGGCGTGTGAAAGCGGACGTGGCGGTCGGCGTGAAAGCAGATGAAAGCGTGTGAAAGCGGACGGCGTATAAAAGCGGTGAAAGGTGCGAAAACAAGCGAAAATGTCTAAAATGGGCGGCGTAAAAGCGGACGGCGGACAAAAGCGTCTAAAGCAGGCGGAAGCGTCGAAAGCGGATGTAAGCGTGCAACGAGATGAAAAGCAGACGGAAGCGTGCGAAATCGAACAGCGTAAAAATGGCGAAAACATATGAACACGGATGAAACGTATAAAGCGAGCAGCGTATGAATCTACGATGAAAGCGTGTAAGCGAAAAAAAACTTGAATAAAGCGGAATTCCAAAAAAGAAAGAAAAAAAAAAAAGAAAAAAATGTTAATAGATAAGAAAGACAAAAGAACAAAGAAAAGGAGAAAAAAAAACATGTACTTGGGTTTCATATTAAATCTTGGGTTTATCACCACCATTAGATTAAACTAGATGGATGTTGGGATTTGTCCTTGGTAGCCCAAAATAAGAGTAAGCATTTAAAAATTCCTCTTCATTCATATATATATATATATATATATATATATATATATATATATATATATATATATATATATATATATATATATATATATATATATATATATATATATATATAGAAATCGGTTCATTTGAAAAATTGATCTCGGTGGAAAAGTGAACAAATCACCCCTTTCATTCCCCTCCTTTTTATCCTCCCAAGTTCAGGGTTATATTTATCACTTTCGTCAAATTATAGGGGCTTTTATATAAATTCGCCATATATCTAACCTTCTCATATAAAATTCCTATTTTCTCTCATTTTTTTCTCTTTTTTTTCTCTGATTCACGCTCCATAGTTCTTCTCCTTTTTTCCATTCTTATTTTTTTTCCTTTCTGATTCACGCTCCACATCCATCCAATCAACACAACAGATACGGTATTATCAGAGTATACACCACATCATGAGAATTTCTCGAATCGAAAATCAAAGTAAGTTTTATAACTGATTTTGATTATAATTTTGGTCGTTTGCTATTTAAAATCAATGTAAAGCTTAAATATGTGTTTGTTATTGTTTATTTGTACTTATTATTTTCATTATGACTTAAAGTTTTGTTTTTGAAATTTTATTCGTAAGCATTAGGTTTGTTCATAGATGTATCGATTTTATGCGTTTTGTGATATGATGCACTATACGGATTAGTTGTTGTAAACAAATTTTGAAAAAAAGACTTGAAAATGTGTTTACAAAACCGTATGCAAAGTGTTTGATAAAATGCCTAGATGATATTTTTTAAGCGTGATGCATTAATTTCATACGGTGATGCATTGTGATGCCCGTTTAACACCGATATTATGTTTATTTTTGTGAATTTATTGTGTTACTTACAATATAAGCGTGATGCCTTCGTTATATTGCGACGGTTTTCAACTTTTATTCATTAAATGTAAGTGTTGATGCCCTAATTCTATGAACATATTTTAGTTTACTTCACGATATAACCGTGATACACCTTTTAAAATGGTTATATATGTTCATTATTGATTGTTTTTACCACCAACACAACAACAATCGCGTTCAAGGCGCCTATGCCCTGAAGGTGAAGGAGAAGATATTTCTCAAGATTTTTAATCGAACAAAGCAACTTTTCGAATAACATTAATGCATATGTAATTTTGGAAGATGCCATAAATTATCAAATTTATGTTTGGTTTACGAAGGTTTAATTTGCAAGCACCATCAACATGGAAGGTGGCAAGCTAGAATTGGAAGAGTTACAGGAAATAAGGACCTATATCTTGGTACTTTTTAGTAAGTTCATTCATTGCACTAATATTCGACATTCAATTATTGAAGTATTTTCTTCCTAAATTAGTCAATTAAGACATATAGTAGTAATCGTTGTCCTATAATATAGGTACACAAGAGGAAGCGGCAGAAGCTTACAGTAACCAACTTTGACATTAGTAGATACGACGTTTCAAGAACATGCCCAAGTTCAAGCCTGATTTCAGGGAGCTAGCCAAGTGGTCTCCTAATGACACCAAGCCCAAAATGGTCGAGAATTCCAGTGAGCCTCTACTTGCTATAACAAATGGGGCGTGTGATGATTTTCCTAAAATGGTTTGGACTGGAAACCAGGATCAGCAACAAGGTGCATATAATATTCTAAAGGACTCTCCAGCACTACAAGATACAAGCCCGAGAGAGACCGCGCTCACACTACATGATTTTGATCGAGGGTCAGATGAGAATGGAGGAGATTGTGTAGGTTGAAACCGAATTTAGTGAAGGAGGTGACTATGTTTTGTAGTAACTACGAAGATAAAGACACTTTGACAAATATATATTAGATATCATACATGTTATCATATATGTTATCATCAAATCATATATTATAGTTTAGTAGTATTAATACCATGTATCAATGTCTTTTTTACCTCGAAAGAGTGTTTAGGGAAAGCTTATATAAGTATATCATGACTTATATTTAGTTTGTATAAACTTTAGTTCAATAAGGTGACAAACTGCTATAAAGTATTTTCTTTATATGTGGATTTATAAAGATTTAATAATGATACATTGAATGAGAAGAAAAGTTGCAATGTAGACAGACAGATATGAAGATACCATGGCTGATAAGTGAATCCGTGGGAATTCCAAATCTTTACCTAAATTATTTCTGAAAAAATATATATATACATTTGCATTCTACATATATGATTTTTCACATTTTTACCAAGTGAAGTAGCTATTGTTAGTAAGAATTTAACATGATTGCCGAGTAAGAATCTAGTAAAACCCAAATGTCAACCCGATGTCAAGCATCATTCTCGTAGCATTACATAAATGGTACAAAACCGATGTCAAGTATCATTCTCCTAGCATTACACAACGGTACAAAATCGAACCATAACACGTTATAACAAAATCCAATTGGTTCAGTACTTGTTGGACTCATGTTCAGCTACTTTTAAACATAATTTTTTCACCTAATACATGATAGTGCTTATTATAAACATGTTTGTTACCATTATACATGCATTGACTACCTATGACTAGCCTTTAGCATCCTTCTCATTTTGAGACTTCTAGATCAATTAAGCTTGTTCCATAGCAGTCGACGGAACCCACGACACTGAAGAATCAGAATCCTATGCAGCCGCCTTCTGTTGAGCTTCAAACTGTCTCTGCTAGCGCGCCTTTTAGGTAGCTGATGTTTTCTCTCTCTCTTATATCGTCACCAAGAATCTATAAACGGGCCAACTAATAACAAAGATCCGGCCTGGATAGGTGTCGTATGCCCCAATAGACTAAAAGAATTCAATGAGTATTTCCTTTGAATATAATTAAAGACCCTAGCTTCTTGAGAACTGCTCCTTTCTTGATTCCATCAAAGGGGAGTACTCGCCTACACCCTCGAGCCTCTTTTGACTTTACCACACTTGACATGCCAATTTTTCCTAGTTTTTCAAAGATACCGAAGAAAAGATCAATTTCGATTTACTTTTCGATTAAATAGTAAACATGCAAATGGATGCACTAATATGTCCAAACAGATGCTCTAAATATGCAAATGGATGCACTAAACATGTCATGCAAATGGATGCACTAAACATGCACATTGATGCCTTTATTTGTCAAATGATGCACTAATCATACTTACTTATGACCTAATAAATAAGTAATCACGTATTTTACCGTTATAAAAGTTAGTTTCTTTTAAGAGAACATCTACTCTTTTGGGTGTCAACGTTAATATGGAACTACAAATCTAAAAGTTTATGAGGATTGCAAATACTACATGTCAACTAATATGTAAGTTTTGTATGATACTCCAAAAAGGGGGACAAGGATGATGGGACAAAATAATCAGATACGGCAAGTCAAATTTGCAAAATTATTTTGTGTGTGACAGATATCCAATGCTTGCTTTCATATAGCAAGGATCACAAGCTGAATAGAGAAAATAGAGAATGCTTCTAGTTGGTGTCCGTCCTGCCTCTTTCTTTTTTGAAACAAAAAATAAAAGTCGATTATTAGCTAGAAATGAGTGGGATAAAACGTGCAGAAAACAACAAAACGAGATTCATTGTTTGTATAAAATCAGTGTTGGATAGACTCCATGCATGTATGAGGATCTGTGACTAGTTTATATGGTTAATTGAAAAAAAATTAACCAGACAGAACATAAATCAACCAAATTGATCCAAGTGAAACAATGATATTGTTATGTGCCTTTCAAACAAATATTGATACTGTTATGCTTTACTAAAAACTGGGATCCTTTCACAAAGTGGATATGAAAAGAATGAGAAATATCTTTTCTACTTTCCCCAATTAATCTACATTACTAAGCCTGGTCGAACATTAGAAACAGTCACCCAAGTCTGATCAGAATTCCAGAAATGACCTACCTTCGTATACAAGTAAAAACCGGTCTAATATCCTACAAAACTTATAATGACAAATAAAAAGATGTGATCATCCATCTGTGTGAGACTTTGTCCAAGATAACCAAATATATTTACAGCTTTCAGATGACTTTGCAGTTAAACCTACATGACGAATAACTTAACCTCTAGAAAGAATTTGGAGGGTGGAGTTTCCAAACTAAATAACTAATGAACATATTGAATATCTCAATATAAGGGAGGCTGAAAATGAAGATATGAAATGGAATAACAATTTTCTTTGTTCTCACATTGTTGAATGAGTTTTCGATGCACCAATATCTACTTTTCATAGATGCCCTAATATCTACTTTTCGATGCCATAATATCTACTTTTCGATGCACCAATTGACGAGGAAGGGCACCTAAAAGATGCAGTGTATAATCGATGCCCTAATTTTAACCAAATCGATGCACTATTATATATCTTTTCGATGCACTAATCATATTCATAGATGCCCTAATATATATTTTTAGATGCACCAATTGATGAGGAAGGGCGCTAGAAGATGCAATGTATAATCGTTGTCCTAATTTTACACAAATCGATGCCCTAATTTTACACAAATCGATGCCCTAATTTTATTTTTAAACCTCCAAAAGAGATGTCATAATTTTACACAAATTCACAATAATAAGAAGAAAAAAAAGCTTAAAATGTACATATAAACTGAATAAAATTGGGACAACGCAATTATCCAATATCACAATATCACGCAACTCAAATCAAGAAAAGTTTTATAACCGATGGTTACCAACTCCTTCATTTCGAACCACTACCAAAGCCATGTGACCATTCCGTCGCTAGATACTTAGTTGTGAAATGTGAATCGAGTGTACATTTACCCGGAGGTGCCGCATATAGAAGATAGAAACAAAGTGATAGTTATGCTCGGGATCGAAATCGCCAAACACGAGATCTCTCAAGGAGATATGTTCGATGGCGCCCGATATTCTTCCATGTTTATGAAACGGATCTCAACAAACTTTCCAAAACGATCGCAGACGATGAATCGATACATCAAAAATTCACATCGAATACGATTAAAGAGGCTACGTTTAGTTTGCAATGTAAATTTGATATCGCACCTTAAATTATTGTTTCTAACTCGTTTTTGCATTCAAGGCTTCAGGCTGGATTTGTTGCATTTACAATATTTAATCAAGAGAGTTGGATAACTATTTAGCATCGGAAAGAAACTACATAAAAATGACATAAATTCACTAAAGTGTTTTGGTGGAAAAAATACGAGAAGGCACATTGCATCATCTAGTGATCTACTCCTTATAGCTACTTTAAAGTATGTCTTAGTGATAGCTGTTGCATACTAATTTTGTACCCTGCTTTCCATGCAATCCTTACATCAAATCTTTCGTTATGTATCAACAGTGAACTTACTCTTGCTTGTAAAGATTATGAAAGTGAAGAAGGTAAGTGTTGCTCGCAAGTAATGATCGTGCATTAGTGAAGTTAACTTATTGATTTCTTAGTTGCCTCGTGGATTTGTGCTAGGCCATTTATATAATCGCTAAACTATAACCCATTACGCCTAATTTGTATAAATTGAGACCATAGAAACCATAAACGTTGAAGGGTGTAACAGAGTAACAAAAACTAAGCCTTAGAGGATTAATTACTTTAAGAAATATATTTCAAGTACAACGACAAGAAATATAGGAGACTTTGCCATCTTACTTCTAGAACTTGCTATTCAACCGTCTGTCCTTCAAGCCTTTACGACCACCCAAATAGGCAAGATAGCGATAAGCATTTCAAGAGTCTTAGTCTTACCACTTTCACAAATTGACCAAGATCGAGTTGCTTTTTCCTTCACGAATCATTGCCCTGATTCATCTCAAGTAAAATTGTTTGCATAACCATTAATATGTTAAGTTTTCACAATGCCAAAAGAATGGAAAATTACCTAAAAGCAACATCTGCAATTGCGAAAAGATGAGGACTTAGTTCCCCTAATGGTGATCATTTATATTGTTCCATCATATGAGTTTCATACAAGTGTGTCAATCTTTGAAATGGGTTAATGGCGATTAGGATATTTCCAGTATAAGTCTGCCATAGTATCAGAGTATATATGAGATAATCTATAACGAATTCTCTTGTGGCAATCAACAACAATTAATATTTGAAAGAGATATCCTTACGAGATTTCATTGAGATGAAATCTGGTAGATAAATTTTGCGAACCTGTGTTCGTGCGGATAAGAAAGCTTGGTCATATCATCAACTCCATCGCCAGGAGCATCCACGTCTTTGGGACATGTTTTTGATAAGTTTGTAACAGCCTGCCAAAGGTTGAGATTAATTATCCAAAGTGACTAGAAAATATTTATTTATTTTCGACTGTAATTTTCCTTTATATTATGTTCCAGGGCAGATTCGCACTGGAAAGAGTATGTATGCCTATTTGTAGGGTTTTTTTCTATGTAAAAATATAAATAAATAACTCGTAATGGGAATGCAAACCTGCAAAAAAAATGGGTGTCACTAAAGTTGGTTTTTCAGCATATAGAGAAAAACCATACAAAAGAAAGTATACCGAACATAAACTAAAAACATGTTTACATTGAACCAAACCTCATTTTTTAAACCAATTTTACACAAATCGATGCACTGTTGTATATCTTTTCGGTGCACTAATCATATTCATAGATGCCCTAATATCTACTTTTCGATGCACCAATTGACAAGGAAGGGCGCCTAAATGATGCAGTGTATAATCGATGCCCTAATTTTACACAAATCGATGCCCTAATTTTACACAAATCGATGCACTATTATATATCTTTTCGATGCACTAATCATATTCATAGATGCCCTAATATCTATTTTTCGATGCACCAATTGACGAGGCAGGGCACCTAGAAGATGCAGTGTATAATCGTTTTCCTAATTTTACACTAATCGATGCCCTAATTTTACACAAATTGATGCACTAATTTTGTTTTTAAACCTCCAAAAGAGATGTCAGAAATTTACACAAATTCAGAATAATAATAAATAAATAAAAATTAGTTTAAAATCGATGCCCTAAATTTACACAAATCCACAATAATAAGAAAAAAATAAGCTTAAAATGTACATATAAACTGAATAAAATTAGGACAACGCAATTATCCAGTATCACAATATCACGCAACTCAAATCAAGAAAAGTTTTATAACCTGATGGTTACCAGCTCCTTCATTTTCGAACCACTACCAACGCCATGTGACCAGGCGCACACCAACCACCATCCACCGTCACATCCGTTCAATCTCCACCGCATCTTCTCCATTCATCACCACTCCACCAATTCGGATGACCGGAACCCTAAGCTACTACGGTGGATCTCCGACGTGGTTGCCGGAACATGTATTGGCGATTGAGTGGCTTTGTATTTCTGTTCGTCTGTTGATAAATTGAAGCATGAGGGAAGACGGTGACGACGGTGGTGTTGGTGGTGGTGGTGATAGAGAGTGGTTGTGTTTCAATCATGAGGTTGTGTGTTTTGAATAGGGAGGAGAAGTGATAACTGTGTGTTTGTATCTGTGTGTTTGATTCGGGAGAAGTGATTACCGTATTTGTTTGCATTTGTTTAAAAGTTTACCCTGAAGTTTTGATTGTTATCAAAATCTACCCAACTTTTTTTTCTCACTTTTCTCTAATTACACTTTTTTCTAGAACTGCACTATATATATATATATATATATATATATATATATATATATATATATATATATATATATATGTGGTCCATCGTGTATTTGTTAATGTAAGTATAAAAGTATTTTTTTCATGTACATGATGTATCGAAGAACGATCCCGTATTTATTAATGTAAATATATTTTAATGTACAGTGTATTTATTAATGTAAATATATTAATGACATGTGTATCAAATGATATATTAATTTGTTAAAAGGATGTCTCAATAAATATTTAACCAAAAAATAAGGCCTCATTAATATGTTTCAATTAAATAATCTCTTAATAAATGTTTGACCAAAATACCTTTAAAAAGTGAATTATTTACTGAATTGCCACTCATCAAACATTAATATCATTAAATACAATACAATGATCCAACGCTCCATGTTGGGTCTTACTTTTAGAATTTTACATGATTCACAACAACCCTCCCTATATATATATATATATATATATATATATATATATATAGGTTGGGTTATGAAAGTTCTTAGAATAGAAAAGAATGAGGACGTGTGGAGGTGACGTGTCGACTTTCACATCATCATGCCACATCACCATACCCCACCCCCACCCACCCACCCCGCCCCCACCCCCACCCCCCGAAAAATTTTTTTCCTTGAAAAAAAAAAATTTTTGAGGCAAAATTTTTTTTTCCCGCCAAAAATTTTCCCGCCAAAATTTTTTTGCATCACGCTTATAAAGTTCTTGCATCACAAATCATAATTTTAGTGCATTAAGGTTATAAATTATTGCATCACAGTTATAAAGTTCTTCGCATCACGCTTATAAAGTTACCGCATCACAATCATGATTTTAGTGCATTAATGTTATAACATTGATTTTAGTGTATCATAGTTGATGCACTTAACTATTAATTATGATGCAAGAATTTATAATAAAGATGCACCAAGACTTATTAGTGCATTAAGGTTATAAGTTATCACACACAATTATGATTTTAGTGCATTAAGGTTATAACTTATCGCATTACGCTTATAAAGTTACCGCATCACAATCATGATTTTAGTGCATTTAAGGTTATAACCTTGATTTTAGTGCATCATAGTTGATGCATCGAACTATTAACTATGATGCAAAGAATCTCACCAATGGAGCATTAGTCCGACGGTTGGAGCACTTGTGCTTGAGTCAATCGACCCAAGATCAAGTCCCATCCTGGCATTTGTTTCATATAGTACCACCGCAAAACCTCGTGGACACCTTTGAGAGACTTTGTATAATAAGAGCTAGGTCCGAGTCTTGGCTCGTCTCCTCAGTTGGCGCCCGCTGGGCCAGAGAGTTCTTACGAGCTATTCGCGTGGGATAATGGTCGGGTGCCAAAGGCACCCGGTCGAGGTGTTCCCGCCAATCTACACCTTTTGGAATGATGCAAGAACTTATAATAAAGATGCACCAAAACTTATTAAGGGATTAAGGTTATAAGTTTTGCATCACTCATTATAAATTTATCGCATCATAATTATGATTTTAGTGCATTAAGGTTATAAATTCTTGCATCACAATTATGAATGTGATGCAAGATTTTTATAACCGTGATGCAAGAATAAATTTTGGCGGGAAAAAAATTTTTGCCTTCAAAAAAAATTTTTGGGAAAAAATTTTTTATGGGGGGGGGGTGGGGTGGGGTGGGGTGGGGTGATTGCTGATATGGCGTGATGATGTGGCACCTCCACACGCCTTCTCATTCTTTTCATTATGTTAAACTTTTCATTTTAACCCTACTATATATATATATATATATATATATATATATATATATATATATATATATATATATATATATATATATATATATATATATATATATATATATATATATATATATATATATATATATATATATATATATATATATATATATAAAAGATCATTCGGCGACAAAGATTATTTACATCGATCAATCCATCATCCATTTTTATTCGATCCAATGGATGAGATTAATCCCAACAATTTAAAAACCCACTTTCATCATTTTTTTCCAAATATTAATATTCAAACCGTTAATCGTTAAGCGAAAAAAAAATATATCATTCTTGACGATGACGTTTAATTATCTTCTGAGATAGGCACTTTGATATACTTTCGACAAATTTTTTTTTTTTCGTATTTTCACTTTTTTTAAGTTTTTCGTTTTTACGCCATCGAAATTTGCATTGAAAAATCATATATGATAAAACACTAATTGAATATCGTATATGATATTAGTAATATCGTATATGATATGTAATATCGCATGCGATATTAGTGTAATATCATATATGATATTACATATAATATCACATGTGATATTACATATCATATATGATTTAACACTAATATCACATATGATATTCAATTTAGTGTTTTATCATATATGATTTTTTACGTAAATTTTAAGAACGTAAAAACGAAAAACGTTTTCAGCTTTTTTCTTTTTCGAAAGATATCAAAGTCGCCCGCCTCATGAAAGATAATTAAATGCTCGTCGCGATTATGTAAATATTTTCACTTAACGATTAACGTTTAAGAGATATTTAAATTATAAAAATAGGTGAAATAATAAATGCTTTTAATCTCACCATCGATTTCGCTTTTAAATGGATGGCGAAGACGGTCCCTTGGTAGGTAAAGTTAAAAGTTTGGTAGATGTAAAATATCCTTATATATATATATATATATATATATATATATATATATATATATATATATATATATATATATATATATATATATATATATATATATATAGGATAAAGATCAAATAAAAAGACAAATATCCGTAAAAGATAAAAAGATTTTTTTTCAAAAAAGTTCTGAAAAATTCTCAAAAATCCCACAAGATCGGGTATGTCGGTTGCATGAAAAAGTTGTGAAAAACTTTTTCTAAAAGTGGATATTTTTCCGAAAAAATTATGAAAATATACGTTCACAAGATTAAATCCTTTTTTGTGCAAAAATTGGTTTGCATTCAACTTTGAATTTTTTCATCAAAATAACATTACATCAACTAAAACAAGTTAAAAATTTTGTGCATCAAAATTTTTTTGCGCAAAATTAGTTTTTGTGCATTAAAAAAAGCGATTAAACTCAAAATTATAAAATGTTTTCATTAAAGTTTTATGCACCAACATACCCGATCTTGTGGGATTTTTAAGAATTTTTCGTGAACTTTTTGAAAAAAAAATCTTTTATTCTTTTACGGATATTTGTCTTTTATTTTAACCCTATATATATATATATATATATATATATATATATATATATATATATATATATATATATATATATATATATAGATTTGGGATCATATGAGATCTTTCTTAAAGCTGTTAAAATGAGATCCAACTAAAATTTGACAAGCAGACACCTCCTTACAACAAAAATAATTTTTTATTAACTTCAACTAAAATTGTTAAAGTTTCGATAGATTTATTTTAAAATTTACGAACCTATGTGATACACTTTGATTAGAAGTGTAATGTGTATCGTGTTTTGTATGTGAATCGAGTTTTGGAATATTTATTAGTGTAATGCGTATCGGTGTATCACTAATCCAAACTCATTTATCATTTGGTTATTATTTGCTAAAATGTTAATTTGTATTAAAATATTATTTTTATTTGTATTATTACTAAATTGTTATTTGTAAAATTTTAGTGGTTTTTTAGACTTGATCTTATTTTTACAACTTTTAAGTTTGATCTCACGTTAACTCTCCATATATATATATATATATATATATATATATATATATATATATATATATATATATATATATATATATATATATATATATATATATATATGGTAAAGTTAAAATAAAAAGATAATTATACGTAAAATGATTTTTTTTTAAATCTCAAAAATTTCAAAACAATTTCACATGATCGAAAGTATGTTAGTGCATAAAACTTTTGTGAAAAAAGTTTTTATAATTTTGAATTTTGATACGTTTTTTTAATGCACAAAAAACGAATTTTGATATGCAAAAAAATTTTGATGCACAAAAATTTTAACTTGTTTTAGTTAGATGCGCAATGTTATTTTGATGAAAAAAGTTAAAAGAAGTTGGGTGCAAAAACCAAGTTTTGATGCAAAAAAAAATGATTTAATGCACAAACGTATTTTTTCATTTTTTTTTTCGGAAAAAGTATCCGCTTCTAGCAATTTGCTAGTTGCTTTTTTTATATATATATTTATATTTCTGCCGCTCAAAAAAAACAAACAAGTATATTTTTATGTGGGTCGTGTACCTTTAATGTACTTATAATGTGCTTAATTTGTGCTCCTAAAACACGAGTTAATAAAAACTCATATAAGATATCAGTAAAAGATGTTCTCGTTTGGATTACGATTTTCATATTTACACTTTTTATTTGTTTAATTTTGTGCTTTATTATATTTTTTGTTGGGAATTATGTGAGTAGGATTTACTGCTTATCATTCTTTAGATGGATTACTGTGAGTAGAAGCGAATCTGTTTGAAGTGATTCTATGAAGAGTACTAGCGTAGCCGTGTTATCGCCAAGAGTGAAAGTTGAAGAGTGAAAGTCGACTAGGATCGCATGCGCTTTATTAATTAAATGCTAACCTTCATATTCTTGAACGCCCGAGGTTGCATGGGTATTATTGTCTTGCTCAATATTGTTTAATGTGTTTAGCCATTAAATGCATGCTTGCATGTTTAGTCGATTGAGTAGTAATAGATTAGGGTTCATTGTCTATAAAAGGAACCTCAATAGTTTGTAATAGATAACAATTCGAAACATAGAGTTTCGGTTAATAAAAGATCCATAGAGGATCTAAGTGTTCTTAGTTATAACAACTTGCTTATGATTACATTCCGCTATAGAATACGCTAAAGTTGTAGAGATTTTCTATTAGTTTGCTTATGATTACATAGGCAACATTAACGATCCATGAGTGCTAAAGATCCGTCAAGGTCCGAGAGTTTTCAACAAGTGGTATCGAGCCTCGGGAGAGTCTCTACGATCATCGAGAACCATATTTACCTCACCCCCATACAACCAAAACATATTCACCATGCCCGAACCGATGATGAATCGAAGTCACCACCAACAACAACAAAAACCACTACCTATGCAAAGAACTTAGTCTCTCCAAGAATGGAAAGTTTCCTTTTCTTACCTAAAAAAGAAGAGTATGATCTATGGACCATGAAGATGCAGAACTGGATCTCCAATATTGATTGGAATCTATGGGAGATAGTGAAGAATGGTAACAGATCTAAAGAAGACTATCCCGGATCTTGATGGTAAGTTTACCATTGCTCCTCCCAAAACCGCCAAGATATTATAGCGGTGCAAAGAGAGCACAAAGTAAGAACCATCCTTCTTCAATCTATTCACGAAGATCACTTAGGTGATTTTCACCACATGGTTGATGCAAAGGACATATGGATGGCTCTTAAAGCAAGGTTTGGTGGTAATGAAGAGTCCAGGAGAATGAGGAAGTCCATCTTTGAGACAACACTTCCAAGAATTCAATATCTCTCGAAGAAGAAGGTATCCACAAGGGATATGACGGGTTTCATAAGATTCTCGAGTCACTAAACCATTTGAATGCAAAGCGACAATGATGATTGCAACTCAAAGTTCCTACGATCTTTGCCTCCATCATGGTTACATGTCATTATAGCTCTTAAGCTAAAGGTGGGTTGGACATGCTCACTTTGATGAGCAGCACAACAAACTCAAATCTCTTGAACTCGATGTCGATCTCCTACCGTGCATCCTCTTACGGTCATAGCCTTTGTTGGGACATCTCACTCCAATATGATGATGCATGCTTCAAGTCCATCTTACTTACCATCATCATCTTATCGTCCCACTCCTTCACATCCTCAAGCCAAAGTCGGTAGTATATTGGAGGATGTTCTTCATTCATTTGTTGTTGATTATGATACTCAAAGAACATCCGTATATGAAGATTTTGACCAAGTGGACCCTCTTGAGATGGAGGAGATGAACCGAAATGGCGGTGGCCATGCTTTGAGATATCAAGAGGTTTGAAGAGAAGGCGGGAAGGAAGTTTGGGTTCAAGGAAAGGATCCACTTGGTTTGATAGGAGAAAGGTCAAGTGCTTCTCTTGTCACCGATGGGTCATTTCTCAGAGGAGTGCAAAGACAGGAAGAGTGGAGAGGAGCTAGCTACATTTCATATCGCCAGAATCATAAGGGAGCTAGCACTTGACTCTCGTCACCATGGATGAACAGTCAACTGGCACGCATATGAACTGTGAATGAGGAAAACGTCTGATACAGAGAAGCTTGGATTGTCGGCCGATGCACTCGGAAGATAGGCATGATCAATTTGCCTTCATGGGACTTTCTCGTGTACACAATTGTATATTTGGTTGTAGTGAAAGATACAATGAACTTAAAGAAGCTTATGATACTATGAAACCTAGATACAATGAATGCTATGTTGATAATGAAGCTTATAAACTCTCGTTAAAAACATTAGAAAGACAAAAGGTTGGTTTCAAAAGAATCGATAGCTTATGAAGAAAAGATTAAGGTGCTTCAATTTGATCTAGATATTGCTAATATTAACCTTAAACGCACCGAAAAGGAAAAAGATGATACTATCACCGAGAATCTAGAGCTTAAAGAGAAACTTGCGAGGAAATAGCTAGACATAAACAATGGTTGATATCGGTGACAATCTAGCTAGAGAACTCTATAATAGTCAATCTGTGAACTCGTGAATAGGCTTAGGTTTTCAAAAGTATGTAGGATTGGAAGCTAGGCAAGATGGGCGTAAATCTACACCGCGGGCTTAGAACACTTTAAAAAGAAGGTGATTTACATGTTGTCCCCGGACCTATTAGAGGTGAATTCATGCCCACCGACCTATCTATGCTCGTTGACTTTGATGGATCACACCATCTGTATGGCGAAAGTCAAAAGACTTGCTGACAATGATGCTTCATCTTATGACTTTGTCTCTTTCTCTCGACAAAGGACAATTCATCGGATCAAGGGTCTTCTTACTAGCTGTGATTCAAGTGATAAGTCGACCTTCCCAAGCCCTCACCGAGCCTACACCCAAGCTCGCACCCAAGTCTATCTACAAGCCTTCTAGGATAGCACGAGGAATCCACTTCCAAGCCTGCTTCCCCGAAGACTTGTCCTTTAAATCTTTGCATAATTTGTCTGTTAAAACAATTCCTTTAATGTTTCTTGTTTAAGTACTTCTACATGTAATCGAACATCTTCTTTGTTGAATGCATCTTCCAAAAGGAAGACATGTTTTTGTGTGGAAGTAAAATTCATCTTATTAAGGATTGTGATTTTTATGAGCAAAGATTGGGTGTTTGTGCTAATCGCCAGAAACAAAGACCAGTGTGGACCAATGTTAAAAATATTCCACCTTATGTCCCATGAGTTAGAACCGACTCTCCTTGGAGGAGATCACCGATAGACCTTATGTGCAACCAACTAGCCCATACTTTAAACATGGTTATTGGCCTGCATATGTTGACTCTATGAAAAATGGGAAAGGATGTTGGGGCACGTCATCAAGTCCTCAAGCAGTTGTTCTTGGAATAATAAGAGACCTAAATATCAATGGAAACCCAAGAACAATGGTGGATCTTACTCTTTTGCTAAACCTAAATCTAATGATCCACAAGGCGGTGTTCAAGTCAAGAATGACTTGAGCCTCCTCGACATACTAACATTCTTTTGTATATATGTTTGTTTCGTAGGATCATCCCTTAAGCATAAAGATATTGGTATTGTTGATAGTGGTTGTTCAAGAATGTCGGTAATAGAGATATGATGCACAATTTTGTTCCTATTGAAGAAGGAGGAATGTGACCTTTGGTGGAAGTGATGGTAGAATTCCGGGAAAGGCACCATCAAGACACCTCTCGAACTTTGAGAATGTGTACTATGTTAGGGAGCTTGAACTTCAACTTGTTCTCGCCTCACAAATTTGTGACACCAAGAACAAGGTACTCTTCTCGAAAATGAATGTCTTGTGCTTTCTAAAGAGTTCAAGCTTCCGGAAGATACTTCAATTCTCACCGAGAGTCCCTCGAACTCACAATCTATACACATTCAACCTCAATGAAGTTCACCTCAAGGTGACCTCACTTGTTTGTTGGCTAAAGCATCATTGGATGAGTCCAACAAATGGCATAGGAGAATGGCTCATGTGAATTTCAAAACGATAAAACACTCTCCAAAAGGGGTCTTGTCGAAGGTCTTCCCACCAAAGTTTTCTCCAATGATCATAATTGTGTTGCATGCAACAAAGGGAAGCAACACATAGCATCCTACAAAGTTGTCACCGCGGTGAGCATCATCTCGAGCCTCTTCACCGTTACATATGGATCTATTTGGTCCAACTCAAGTCGAAGCATTGATCACAAGTACTATTGTTTGGTTATCACCGATGGATATAGCAAATTTTGTTGGGTGTTCTTTCTAAGGACTAAAGATGAAACAACTCCGGTCTTGAAAGACTTCATCACCCTCGTTGAAAATCGGTTGAACAAGAAGGTTAAGGGAATTGGTGTGATAATGGGACGAGTTCAAGAATGCTATTATTATAGAACTCAGAGGTCTAAAGGGATAAAGAGGACTATAGCAATCCAAGAACCCCGCAACAAAATGGGGTAGCCGAAAGAAAGAATAGGACCTTGATAGAGGTCATGAGATCAATGCTTGCAGACTCTAAATTGCCCACTATGTTTGGATCAAGTGTTGGCACACTTGCTATGTGCTTATGAGTCTCCATAACTAGACCTCACCTCAAAACACCATATGAACTTCTCTTTGGGAAGGTTCCAGTCATTCATTACCTCAAACCTTTTGGTTGTCAAGTGACCATTCCGAACACCGGTGATCCTTTGGGGAAGTTTGATGAAAAGGGCGATGATGGTTATATTGTGGGTTATTCGGCTAATAGCAAGGCTTACAGAGTGTACAACTTATCCGCCAAGAAGATAGAGGAGACTTTGAATCTCGAGATACCTAGAAGATAAGCCCAATGTTCAAGGACGTGGTCATGTGTGGTCTTTTGATCTTGACTACCTAATCGACTATCCGGGTTATACTAGACATATGGCTAACCAAAGTGCAGCTCTCAAGAAACTCCCACTAACAATGCATGTACCTTGGATGACGACTGAAGTGAATTTGAAGATGATGAACAACCCATTCTTGTGCCTTCTTTCTCCCTAACAATGTTGCGTGTAACTCTTCAAGAGATACTTCACCGAGAGTGAAGATGAATCACACTATGCCGAGGACCTTGCTAGGCTTGAGACTCAAGAGTTTGCGCTAAGCTTGAAGTCGAGAAGGTGAATGGGAGTTTGCAAATGAGACCGCTGGAAACCACATTTCACGACACGATGCGCCTCCCATCGTCATCAAATCACGAAAGCTCGTCTGCTTCTACTCCTATTCCTACTAGAGTGTCCACAGACTTTGGTGACCAGATACTGCTTTCCAAGTCCTTCGATCTTGGAAATCATCAACCCAATCGGCATTTTCACCTCACCTTCCTATGACACAACTTTTGTACCAACCGTGTCTAATCTTGAACCTACCATTGATGTCAACCCCATCGCTACTAAAAGAATCAACATCACTCACCCTCAATCCAATATTATTGGTGACATTCTAGCTCTGTTAGAACTCAAGGGCTATCTCTAGTCCTAAATTTAGACAGTTGCTTTTCTCTCTATGTCTCTAATCAAGCAAAGAGACAATCACACGTACTTCAAGCATTGTCCTTGCGTGTTTTCTTTCTCAAGTAGAACCAACCAAAGGTCACTCAAGCTCTTGAAGACTCAAGTTAGATTGAGGCAATGCAAGATGAAATGCAACAGCTTCAAAACCAACAAGTTTGGATCTTGGTACCATTACCGATGGCAAATATGCTATTGGAACTAAATGGATTCTAAAGAACAAAAGAGATGCACGGGTGTGGTTATTAAAACAAAGCAAGATTAGTAGCTCAAGGTTACGGCAAGAGGAAGGGATTGATTATGATGAAGTGTTTGCACTGTTGCTAGAGTAGAGGCAATTCAATTTTCTTGGCCTATGCATCCTACATGGGCTTCATGCTATATATCGATGGATGTTAAAGGTGCTTTTCGTATGGTGAGATTGAAGAGGAAGTTTATGTCACACAACCAAAAGGATTTGAAGACCCGGATCATCCTAATCATGTTTACAAAGTAGTTAAAGCTCTATGGACTTCATCAGCACCAAGGGCATGGTATGCTAGGCTTTCATCATTTCATCAAGCATGGCTACGTAAGAGGTGCCATTGATAAGACTCTTTTCTAAAGAAGAACTCGATGACATCATACTTGTGCAAGTGTATGTGGATGACATCATTTTCGGATCCACTAAAGAAGCTTGGTGTAGGGAATTTGAGGATCCGATGAAAGGAGAATTTCGATGAGTGCTATGGGAGAGCTTACTTTCTTTTGGGTCTCCAAGTTCGCAGAACAAGATGGGATATTTATCGGTCAAGATAAATATGTGAGGGACATGTTGAAGAAATTTGGCATGGAAGGTGTCGAATCGCCACAACACCTTATGAAGCTCCAAAACAAAAGCCAACAATGATCCGATCTACACCGTGAATGTTCATTTATACGATCAATGATTGGTTCATTAATGTATCTAATGCCTTCAAGGCCCGATATTACCTTTGTTGTGAGTGTGTGCTCGACATCAAGTCACTCCTCTTACTTCCCATCTCAATGCGGTCAAGAAGATCTTTAAGTACCTCAAAGGCCAACCTCATTTGGGCCTTTGGTACCCAAAGAGTCTCCTTTAAGTTGGAAGCATATAGTGACGGTGATTATCTCGGTGCAAATCTGGATAGGAGATCCACAACCTGAGGTGTCAATTCCTTAGAAAGAGATTGATTTCTTGGCAAAGGCAAGAAACAAACGATTGTGGCTACCTCAACCATCAAGCAGTAGTATGTTGTGTTGCAAACCGCCGGACAGTGCTTGTGGATTCAAAACCAATTCTTCGGACTATGGGTATAACTTCATGAACACAACTCTTTTTATTGATAATCGAGTACCATATGCATTGTCAAAAATCAAGTTTTTCACAAGAGAACCAAACATATTGAAATCGACACCACTTTATAAGATATGCATATGAAAAACATTTGATAAATGTGGCTAAAATTCATACAGATGATAATGTGGCTGATCTGTTAACTAAAGCCTTTGATGGACTAAGGTTTCTGATAAGGTTTTAAAAGGTACCTTTTTGAGGGGTCATTTAAGCCCTTATTCGATCACTTTTGTATCCGTTATTGCTTAATATCGTTCCTTTTCACTTTTTAGGTCTCTTGAAGGCAAAATGTGGAATGGCACTTATTTGGACGAAAAGGCGAATATACGAAGAAAATGGCCAAAGTCGTAATCGAGACACTCAAAGTCTTTGAAACATAAGGCGGCGGCGTCGGTGATATCTGCGGCGCCGTCGGAAGGTATTTTGTGACGGATCTGAGCCAAAATTACCTATTTTCGGCGGACGACGTCTAGTTCTAAAAGAGTAGGCCGTCATGCTACTCGACGGCCTAGATGCGACCAAGACGACGTCCGAGACTAAAAGGGGCGCCACAACCATAAGGTGACGTCCGATCGTCACAACAAGGTTGATATTGTTTTGGCCAAGACGAAACCCTAGGTGACGGCAAAAGACACGTGACCGAGCGCCATTTGAAACATAAGGTGACGACGTCGCAGATGTAATCTTATATATAGAATCCGAAAAATCGCCTTTATAACATTATAAGTCTTTGGAGTAAAACCTAAAACCGAACCAAGGATAGGTGTCTTTCCAAAGATTTTAAGGTTTTAAACCCTATTATACATCAAGATAAGTGATTTACTTCATTAATTTAATTATGTCTTTGATTATTTGTGTGTATGCTTGCATGTTCTCCATGTCCCGCTAATTTATTTGTGTGTTTGCTTAGGAATATGAAACTTAATTATTGAATATTGATTGGTTGTCTCTTATCTTAGTTGACTAATGATCTAGAGTGCGACTAGGCTATTCGTTGTGTACTTAATGCTTGGAAAATCTTTGTGAACTTTAGAATATAATTATCTAGGTATTTGTAGGATAAAGTATTCAAAGATAACCTCAAAGTTAGTTTATGAATGATTAGAGGATTTGTAAACTAGACCCTTTGGTAACTTCAAAGAGTTAGGAATAAGCACACCTTACGACCTTAGAAACACAACGCAACTAAGAATAAGGACGTGACAATTCAACCATCAATAGGAGATAATTAAGGAGTAGTAAAATCTAAGTAAACACATCTTTAAACTATCATACGAGCACACATCAATTAGACATAGACTATCACAACCTTAGTTTAGATAATTAGATAATAGTAGAGTAATCGTAGAAATACCAACCCCAAATCCAATACCCGAGATTCGTACCTTTCCATTTCCTAAAAAATATAAAATATAAAAATAATCTTCCTCAACCTCAACCTTAGCGTAGTAACTTCTCACTAGCATTCCTATTCCCCAGAGAACGATATCAATACCCGTGGCTTACCCTAATTACTACACTACAACGATTAGGTTCACCGCCTAGGGTGTTATAAAACTTGCTCAAGAAAAGGAAGTTTCCTTGACCCCGAACGACGCGTGTAGCGTTATCAAGTTTTGGCACCGATGCGCGGGAATAGAATAGCTAGTTAGTAGTCCATCTCGCTTAGGTTTCCTTACTTGATTCCTATCAAGTAATTTTTTTCTCATTTTTAGCTTCCTTATAGTCTATCCCCTTCTTTGTGCCTTTGTTCGTAAAACTTGTCCATTGACTCTTCCGCTCACCATTATGGAGAACGCGAATCCACTTTCATAATTCACTACATAATCTAGGTTTTCCACTCCAAAATGAGATCCCGAGGTTCCAACTAAATCATGATGAATTATTCAGGATGACTCGCATTAAATATTTAACAAAAGTCCATAATCATGGTATTGAGGGTTTCACCATTGCTTCCACTACAATTCTTTTACACTCAATCGCCCACAAAACCCAAAGGAGACTTGACTATGTAACGGATGGGGATATTTGGGACCTAGGCTAGATTTGTATGGAAACCTTGATGATTAGAAACTAATTTAGAAAGGAACACGGGACCCCGACCAAATTTGTGAAAATATTCAATTTGGAAAGCAACCAAGGTTGTTTAGGAACCAGATGTTGGATTGAATTACTAAGTTTGGTTTCATCACGACGCTACCACAATACACAAATGAATATATATATGATCTAGATGTGATTGAGGATAAGGTGAAAAGTCTAGACCCACATCGGATAACCCACAAGTCTTACCATCATTTAAGGCATACACATCGCCGTGACTTACCCTAAGTAGTAGAAGAGACTTTAGGAATCCCAATGGAGTAGAACATTTGAACCAAACGCCATTAGAGAATGTAGGTTTGAATGCTTGTAGTCATGACCTACTTTTAGTTCTAGGGAAGTTCCATATTTTGATGAACCGAGCCTCACTTAAAAACCTTACCCAATTTTCTAGATTGGACTTGAATTGAATTAGCCCCAATCCACCCATCAAAATAGATAGTCCCTTTAAATAAAGGCCGAGTAACCCATGACCTTAACACTTATATCACCCATTCATCAACCTCATGGGTTTAAACCGGTTTATTAGGTCAAGATGGATCCTTAACCATGAATCTTTGAAGTTGGTAGAAAAGATCCATTTAGGAGAGAGATTTGGACTTAGGTAAGGTTGTAATGAATAGAGCCACTTCTTTGAGCATATAAATCACCCATCATCCTTCCTCACGTAGCAAATTTCCACCCTAAGGGTGTGTATTGCTACTATCACCCGCACTTGAACTTAAGTGTAGGAAAACTTCCCTTTATATGTTAAATAAGGGTAGAGTCAGCTCGTGACTCGAACAAAAACAAGCGCTTCTTGGGAGGCAACCCATGTGTATTTGTTTTTCATTTTCATTTGTGTGTCGTATATCTTTTATTAATTGTTTATCCTCATGTTTAAATTTGTAAAAATGCTTTATTTTGTTTTTAACCTCGTCTTAATTGCATATAAAGGTATTTTACATAAGGGATAAGTGTAGGGAGGATTACACACGTTTTCAAAAGAAACGTAAACATGAGAATAACAATTAAATAAAAGATATATATGTTTGTTTGTTCGAGTCAAATGCTTGTATCGAGTCATAATGGATGTTTTTGTAAATTTTTCCGATTCTAAAGATGTAAATTTTCCGAATTTTTTTCCGAAAAACGCTTTTGTCGGATAACTTTTTGTCAGATTGCAACCGACGGCGTCGGGAAGGAATAAAACATCGATTACTTTTTTCGTTTTCGAGCTACTTATAAATTTTTGGAATTTTCCGTGTCTTAATTTTCTAGAAAATTGTAAACATCCATTCCACAAGCATTATATCCTAGTTTAAATCGAATTAGTCTTGTTGTATATTATTGTTCGGTTTGATGCTGGTTTCGTTTGTTTTCTTCAAGTGTGCGTGTTTAATTTATCAAGAAGAAGTTACATAAGATTGAGGAGCTTTTCACGCATAAATTCTTCTTGAAAAGGATTTAACCACCACTTTTTACGGATCCTACCGAGCTAATCGGGGAGTATTAGTTTCTTTCGCTTTTAATTACCTTCTATTATCATAACTTTGATACTTTCGGGGAACATTGGGGACAATGTTCGGTTTAAGTGTAGGGAGGAAAATAAACGGAACTTTGAAACTATGCTTATCCTTGACTATTTGCTTTGTCCAAATGTGATTGTGTAATAAACCATGAGAAAATGTCGGTTAGGGTAATTTTGGCACCAAATTTAAAATTTTTCATGACATATAGGAGTGGGCCATTAGTCTTAACAAAAGCGTCTCATGGATAGGAAGTTATATGACTAGCACAAAAACCCTTTACCACCTAAATTCCACCAAAATGTGAGGATCGCCCTTAGATTAGTAGGAATTAAAGCATTCATCTTTAATGCTTAGAGTGTGAACCGGTAGTATATTAGATTCTAGAACTTGTTTTGTGATGCATTCCGAGATCGCAAGTGAGGCTACACTTGTGTAGTTAGGAATAACTAAATGATAAGAGGCATTAGGATAACCCTTGTTTGATACACGTAATATAATTACTTCTTCCATATCGGTTGAGTAATTCCCCACACCCTTTGCGTTGTACTCATCTTTAGTACACGATACCCTAGTTAACCCCTCGAGCCTATCCTTTTCGCGGTTCTCGTGATGTTTCGGTTTTCGGAATATCAATGAAGAGCATTGTTTACACCCCACCCCAAATATACACCCAAATCGCCTTAGCCTACCCTTATGCACTCACTTTTAGTGCAATTGTTGTTATCACCCCAAACCCTTAGTTCAATTATCTAGTTGCTTGCATAAGTTGCTAAGTCGAGTCATATCCTTTGTATAAAGTTTTGGGACGATTGGGATTCATGGGAAAAGTTAAAGTTTATGAAATGACGGAAGAGAACGTTAAATTCAAATTCCCTTTGTTTGCATAATAATGTACCCCAAGTGTTTTGATCTTTTCAAATCGGGTCAAATTAGTGTTAGAGTAATAAAACTCAAGTGTAGGGATATGTCTATAAATCCCTAGTATTTTGATGTTATCTTAGAGGATGGTAGAGTAAAAGTGTATGAAAAAAAAAAAAAAAAATAAAAATAAAAATAAAAGATGAAAAAAAAAAAAAAAAAAAAAAAAAAAATACTGCTACCATCCCACATCTATCCTTTAAATTTATGTTTGTTTATTTTCGCTACCTAGAGTTTTAGAGTGTCGAGTCTTGGCTTAGCAACGCCATTCTTCGTATGCATTTAACATAGAGATTTTGACTTTCCACCACTACATAGCCTATCCCACCAAACCCTTATTTCCTACCGTAAGCCTAACATTACAACCCTTTAAAAGACCTCTTTGATAGTCTTTCCTAGGTGCTTACGCCAAAGCGATGGAGGTTTGATCTATTCTCAAGCCTATGGTAATCTATGTACTAGGACCGGTTAATGAGTGTTTATCTTCCATTTCCTATTTGTTATATTTCATATATACACCGAGAGAGATGCGAGTATCCAAACACCCCATGTGAGGTGCTAGTATGTAATTCCGTGCTTGTTATGACTTTTATGGGCTTATATGTGTTGTGGACCGCTTTGAATTAATGCTTCATGACCCTAACTTATAAATTAATTGGCTAAAGCACATTTGCTTGAGGACAAGCAAATAACAAGTGTAGGGATATTTGATAAGGTTTTAAAAGGTACCATTTTGAGGGTCATTTAAGTCCTTATTTGATCACTTTTGTATCCGTTATTGCTTAATATCGTTCCTTTTCACTTTTAGGTCTCTTGAAGGCAAATGTCGGAATGATGCTTATTTGGACGAAAAGGCGAATATCTGAAGAAAATGGCCAAAGTCGAATCGAGACACTCAAAGATGCCGAACATAAGGCGACGGCGCCAGTGATATCTGCGACGCCGTCGGAAGGTATTTTGACGGCTCGGAGCCAAATTACATATTTTCAAGGACGACGCCGGGGTTTAAAAGAGTAGGCCGTTGGTACTCGGACGGCCTAGATGCGACCCGCAAGACGGCGAGAGTCAAGGGACGGCACAACCTTAAGGTGATAGGTGTCGATCAAGTCACAACATGCGCAAGGTTGATATTGTTTTGGCCAAGACGAAACCCTTTAGGTGATTCAAAACCACGACCGACGAAAATCTACAACATAAGGTCGCGCCGCCACTCTATAAGATGTAATCTTATATATAGAATCCGAATTTTTAACATTATGTGTAGTCTTTTGGAGTAAAACCTAAAACCGAACCAAGGCTAGGTCTTTTGCAAGAATTTTAAGGTTTTAAACCCTATTATACATCAAGATAAGTATTTATCTTTCATTAATTTAATTATGTCTTTGATTATTTTGTGTGTATGCTTGCATGTTCTCCATGTCCCGCTAATTTATTTGTGTGTTTGCTTAGGAATATGAAACTTAATTATTGAATATTGATTGGTTGTCTCTTATCTTAGTTGACTAATGATCTAGAGTGCGACTAGATTATTCGTTGTGTACTTAATGCTTGGAAAATCTTTGTGAAGTTTAGAATATAATTATCTAGGTAATTGTAGGATAAAGTACCCAAGGACAACCTCAGAGTTAGTTTATAAATCACTAATGGATTTGTAAACAAGACCCTTTGGTAATTTCAAAGAGTTAGGAAATAAGCACACCCTATACCTTAGAAACACAACGCAACTAAGAATAAGGACGTGACAATTCAACCATCAATAGGAGATAACTAAGGAGTAGTAAAACCTAAGTAAACACATCTTTAAACTATCATACGAGTACACATCAATTAGACATAGACTATCACAACCTTAGTTTAGATAATTAGATAATAGTAGAGTAATCGGTAGAAATACCAACCCCCAAATCCAATACCCGAGATTCGCACCTTTCCATTTCTAAAAAATATAAAAGATAAAAATAATCTTCCTCAACCTCAACCTTAGCGTAGTAACTTCTCACTAGCATTCCTATTCCCCAGAGAACGATATCAATACCCGTGGCTTACCCTAATTACTACACTACAACGATTAGGTTCACCGCCTTGGGTGTTATAAAACTTGCTCAAGAAAAGGAAGTTTCCTTGACCCCGAAACGACGCAAGAAACAAACCATTGTGGCGTTATCAAATTCAACACCTTGTGGTCAATATTGGGATGCTTAACCCTTAACCAAACATATTGAAAGGGGAGGCATATGAAAACATTTGATAAATGTCGATTCATGGGAGGCATATGCCTTGATGGGAGGATTTTGTCAATTTGTCATGTTGTTTGATTTGTTTGGTTTGTTTTCTTTGTTCTTAGTTATTAAAAAAAAAAAAAAAAAAAACTAACTTTCTTTTGCATTTTTGTTGCTTTTTTGATGGTTTTAACTCACCGATATACCTTGTGTATATCAAAGAGTTAGCTAGTCCAAAGGGTACAACTTTGGTAAAGACACATCAAACTGTTGATAGTCAGTAATGATTTGCTCAAAATCATAGGGTCTGCAACCACCCATGCTTAATTGCTGAGAGTTGTATGGTCATCAATTCACCATGGTCTATTCCTTTTTGGAATCCAAGAATTGGCTAGCCCACAAGTATATGGCTTGTGGTAAAGGCAACTATCTCCATATTTGGTTATCAATTCACCAATTCTAAGAATTGACTAGTCCTGAGCAAACGGCTACAGGTAAAGACACATCAAATCCGTTTATATGGTTTCGGTTTGCTTATAAATCGATGGTTATCAATGTACCATAGTTTTCGAACTTAAACATTTGGCTACTCCAGTAGAGATGGCTATTGGTAAAGAGACATCAAATCCATTATTTTCAATGATTCACCTCTCACGGAGTTCACACACCGGATGTGATGAGAATAGTATGCAACTAATAAGTTTTGATGTACATTATGTCATTTGTTGTCGCAAAGACACGGCATTTCAAAGTTTGATCATCATAGAGATGAGATTATTAGTGGTTATTTGCGATGATTTGAGAAAACAATCCTCTAGTATGAAGTCTCAAAAGATCTTTCAAGGTCGAAACCGGAACTTAACCAAGTCAAATTCCGTTTAGGGAGGATTGTTGGGAATTATGTGAAGTAGGATTTACCGCTATCATTCCGCCGATGGATTCTGCTGAAGTAGAAGCGAATCTGTTGAAGAAGTGATTCTATCAAGAGTACTAAAGCCGTGTTTCTTCTTGAAGAGTGAAAGTCGACTAGGATCGCATGCACTTACCGTATTAAATGCTAACTCTTCATATTCTTGTACTGCCCAAGGTTGCATGGGCATAATTGTACTGCTCAATATTGTTTAGTGTTTTAGTCATTAAATGCATGCTTGCATGTGTAGTCGATTGAGTAGTAATAGATTAGGGTTCCTTGGTTATAAAAGGAACCATATAGTTTGTAATAGACAACCAACTCATTCGAAACATAGAGTTTCAGTGAATAAAAAGATCCATAGAGGATCTAAGTGTTCTTAGTTATAACAACTTGTATTTACTTTCCGCTATAGAATACAAGTGTTAGAGACTGTCTTTTAGTTTGCTTATCACTAACGATCCACGAGTGCTAAATATCTGTTAAGGTCTGAGAGTTTTCAACATTTTTAAAGCTTGTTTCAAGAATAATAAGCACCGAGTGTCTTTTTCATCGAGTTTTTTCACTTAATAAAACTGTTTTAATACTTTTATGTCATTTTGTTATACGGATAACAGGAAGTAAGAAAAATTTCCTTTTCAATTATGGTATTTAGGGAGTTGTATTTAATATATCTATACTACTTACTATAATGGATGAAGACATTTCTCTCCTATATATTATTTTAAAATTACCATAAATAGAAGTTTAAGAAAATATTATATTATCAGCATTATTTACAAGTATTTAAAACACACATAAAACTAAAAATACACTATTCATATAATACAATTAAGACACTCTTAAAAACACCATTTCATTCAAAGATACAACTTTTTAATCACAAAGTACAATATTATTAAGTTTTCACACATGAATAAACTAAAAATGGGTTTTTAAGCAAATACAAGTAAATAAGCATAATTTACAAGTATTTAAATCCCAAATAAGACTAAAAATAACACTATTCAACACATACAATTAATAATACTCTATTAAAAACACCCATTCACTAAAATATACAACTATTTAACTACAATGCAAAATCTAATTAAGCTTTCAAAACACTGAAATCCGGCAGTCCAAAATAAAATAACATTTGTTCATCGAAAAATTTAACACAGAAGATCTCTGCCGCATCATCATTACTTCTGCTAGTTCAAGAAAAAAAAAAGTACGAAAATAGATAAAATAATAGTGGACACGAACTAACCAACAGTAATCCAATTTTCTTTAAACGATAAATTTTTTATAGGAAGATATTTTAGAGAAACAAAAATACATTGTATATTTTGAACATTCACAAAGTCAAAAGTTTCTTTATTGCATATTTCCACAATACATTGTATAATTTGAACATTCCACCAATCCAACTGTGCATTAATATTTAATAAATTTTTATTACGCCGCTGCCTATGTCTGGTAAATTCGTGATTATTTATGATACGCCACTGCTTATGTCATCACATGGTAATAAATTTCTTCCACCGCACTCTATTTATACCACTCCATAAACTCCTGTCCTTCACACCATAATAATTATCATCAACCAACAACTGTTTTTATAAGAAGCATTAACCCAAAGCTTTAACAACAATGGCGTTATCACCAGAATCTGAGCATCCGATCAAAGCCTATGGTTATGCTGCTCGTGACACTTCTGGAACATTTTCTCCACTCACCTTCTCTCGAAGGTATAGTATACACTGTATTAAAAGTGTTCTATTCTTATAAAATCATTTACACACATGTATACCACCTAATATATTTTTCGAGTTGATGGGTCACTCACATATCGTTAGACGACGAAATGGGGTTTGGACGTTTGGTTCTAGACTGTTTTTCTTAGTATATGTAAATATGAAATATTGTACTATGTGATCAGATCTATTGTTTTTTATTTAAATATTATGTGTATGAAGTATGAACTATGTCTAACATTTATCGTACGATTTTTGTTCTAAATAAAAAATTACGATTTTTGTTGATGGTGCTTTACAGGGCTACGGGTGATAAAGATGTGAGGTTTAAAGTATTGTATTGCGGGATCTGTCATTCTGATCTTCATTTTGCTAAGAATGAATGGGGCATGACTACTTATCCCATTGTTCCTGGGTATGTTTTAATCGACTTTCTTTTTTTATTTTTCGTTTAATAGTTAATGAATACGGGGTACCTATTTGTCTCAAATTATATGTTATTTTTAATTCGGTTTTGTTTTAAACAAAATGATTTTGCTAAGTGAATATAATATTTTTTCAAATCCTACACAATAACACAATATGCAAATGAACATTTAGTTTCAGAGATAACATGTACTTGTTTTCTTTAAAAAAAATTATTTTGACTTTCATGTTTGTCATTGTATTAAGGAGAACATTAATTCTAGACGATTGGTATTTACTATGTAAGATTAGGGCCTTGTGGGCATCGGGTATCAAATATTGTTTTTGAAAGTGATTTACTACATAATTTACAACAATTATTTGTGGTCAATAATTACAGTTCTTATAATTATTTACGAGATATAAATAATAGAGTTGTTGAATTATAATTTTATGCTCCGTGTTTGTAAGTTATGTCTCTATATAAGACCTGATTATATGACTTATGCTCCCTTTGATACATGCAATTTTCTTTTGTCAAATTGGTCAATTCTTTTACACAGAATTTTTTGTTTAGTTAAATGGGCAGAAACACCATTTTTCCCCTGAACGCCTAATTTGACTAATGTTCCAAACCGAACGACCTAAATCTGATGCTGTTTTAGGGGGCCCTTCTGATGTATACTTTTTTTAATGAAAGATGTAATTTAATAGTTTTTGTTTGGTGCCTCACCTTGACTTGTTTCTTAATTACTTTATTTGTTTAAGGTTTATTATGTGTAGACTTCCAACTTGAGTGTATTTTATATTTTGTGTGATATGTCCTATTTAACATCATCTTGTGAGAACTTTGTTTTCCGTATTAAGCTCTACCTGACTAATGAGTGATTCATAGTTTCATACTAATTCATAGGAAGGTATTGACTTATAAATCTAACTAAATGACAGATAGAGCTAATCATATGATACATAAATCAGTTCAATACCGCTTTGAGCTTTGAAAATGGATATTGCCATGTGGGAAAAAAATATTGTTTGGCTGTTTGGCCAAAACTATCAAGCAACATTGCCTTGCACATCTAGATTTATTTATTTTGTCGTGTTACGATTATTTTCAAACAACTAGTGGTAGTCACTTTTTTTTTTATTTGATGGACAGAATTTTGATAACTTGGATATTTTTTTATTTATTTTACAAGGCTTGATGAGTAAATCTTTTAATAACCTTTGAATCTATAGGAACATATTATTCGTAATAGTGTAGGTATTATTCTAAATTTATAACTATGATGATTAATGCAGGCATGAGATTGTGGGTGTCGTGACAGAAGTAGGCAGCAAAGTCGAGAAATTCAAAGTTGGGGACAAAGTGGGGGTTGGATGTTTGGTGGGATCATGCGGATCATGTCAAAGCTGTGCTGATGATCTTGAAAACTACTGTCCAAAACAAATTCTCACATACGGGTTCCCCTACTATGATGGCACACACACTTATGGTGGGTACTCAGATCATATGGTTGCAGAAGAGCATTTTGTGCTTCGTTGGCCAGAAAACTTACCTCTTGATTCCGTGCACCCTTGCTATGTGCTGGGATCACAACTTACAGCCCCTCAGACACTTTGGGCTAGACAAGCCTGGTGTGAAAGTGGGTGTAGTTGGTCTTGTGGCTAGGTCATGTTGCTGTCAAGCTGGCTAAGGCTTTGGTGCTGAAGTTACTGTTTTCAGTACCACCGCTGCTAAGAAGCAAGAAGCCCTTGAAGGACTCAAAGCTGACCATTTCATCGTGAGCAAAGATGCAGAGCAGATGCAGGTATAGTAGTAGCTAGTAAGAGATATGTTAGTAATTTGTTCATATGTGATTCGTGGATTAATTTTGTCTGGTTTTTTAAACAGTCTGCAGCGAGTTCCTTGGATGGAATAATTGACACAGTCTCGGCTACTCACCCCATTGCACCATTGCTCAGCGTTCTAAAACCACATGGGAAGCTTGTTCTTGTTGGTGCACCAGAGAAGCCACTCGAAATAGCGTTTTCTTTAATTATGGGTAAGCATTTAATCATCTTTTTAAACATGGTCTATGTCTTTGATGATGCTCAAACTTAACCTAAATGAAATTGCATTTGCAGGAGGAAAATTGTTGCTGGTAGTGCGATTACGGGCTGAAAGAGACTCAAGAAATGCTTGATTTTGCAGCAAAGCATGGCATAACTGCAGATATCGAGCTTATTCCTATTGATTATGTGAACACTGCCATGGAGCGTATCTTGAAATCTGATGTTAGATACCGATTTGTCATTGATGTTGCAAATTCACTCAAAGCTCCATAGATTTGGCCCTTGGTGAAGTTGCTTTGGTATTGTGTTAATCGTTTAAGAACTCCAGCGTGTCGGTCTGGCTAGAAACAGTGTTGGATTATTTTGGGCATGGTTTTCAGATACAATCTTTGTTGAACTTATTATCATCTATTTTCTATTTGACCTAGTTACTTTTTGTGGTTTAGTTATTGCAAGAGAGAGTCTCTTACATGAAAACTATTAATTGCATTTTACGAGACTGAACTTACATATGCATCATCGCCTTTTACGAGTTTTGTTTGAATTGCATAGCTTATGAATGATTGTTGAAATCATAAGCTTTCGAAACAGAAGGTACTTGAAGTAACTTCTAAAATCAAGCTTGAGCTTGTAATATAACTTATAGGTGAACTAACATAAGATATCCCAAGAATACTAGTGGCCCTATAATATAATATAATATAATAACAGTGTATCTCTTAGAATACAGAATACTTAGACAGACATTGGTACTTAGGTGGTGTTGCTTTTTAAGAGGCTCGAATCAATCAATCGCACATCCGAATCAATATGAGGTGTAAATGTCGAATCGACCGCATCTCGAACGGAAAAAACTCATGTTTGAACCGCACATTTCTTTGCTCGTACTAATTTTTTTGGTTTTTTTGTGTCGCCAAAGAGCAACAAGAGTCATTCGGACACCCCTATCAAGTCTAGACCATTAAGACCTCTACGCTTCTTAACGCGTCGAACAGGAAAAAAAAAACAAACAGTTTGAACGACTAAAATGTCTAACCGCCTCGAACGGTTCGATTAAGAGTCATTAGAGCCTCTTTACGAAAAACAAACACCACCTTATTATGGTAGGAGATAGGGTTGCACAAATACATGTATCCGACTAACCCGACCCCACTCAAAACCTTACAAATATTATTCAGATATCTCGATTAACCCGAACTCTTATTACGGTCAAGTTTGAGTGAAAGTTTAGCTCTTATATGAGGTTCGGGTTAATAATTTTCTTGTTTTGCAATAATAATTGACGATGTCTTTCTTTTCTTTTTCTCGTATAATACTAGTTTTCTTAGCTTATCAACTATGAATATGGAGATTATTACCTATTTGGGTTTGAAGTGACATCTCACGGATCGTGTACTTATTTCATCTTCGTACTTTCATGCCTCTTTTCTAGTTGTTTCTCCACTCACGGAGATGACTTGTTTGAACCAGTAATTCAATAGTGGCGAAGACTTGGCTATCTAGTTATACTTGATATAAGGAGTTACGTTGTATTGCTCACTGATTATAAATATTACTTTAAGGAGTTACCTTGTAGTACCCAGTGTCTCACGTAGTTGAGGATATGTCAAAAGGTTTTGTACTACTTATACTTTTTTGGGGGTATAAATTACATGATTCTTTTGCATGAAGACATCACATCGTTCTTAGTCGATATAAGCACAAGCTTAAGTCACAACTCGGGACATTTTACTTCATTCTCAAGTTCGCCATATTGGGTTGTCTCACATGTGGTTACTAGAAATAGCCGTTGGTTTTGATCTGAGGGCTTGGTAAAATAGTTAGACAATATTAAATGGTATTGTTAGTAGATTGGGTTTATCGACATCTTCTCGCTGTGCTAATATGGTTTATAATAAAGTGTTTCGATTAATGCTTCATGTACACATTCTTATCTTCGCTTTGATACATCGCAACCACTCGGGAGAGAAATGTTTACATCAAGGGCGCTTGACAAGTTCACGTGATCGAGTTCAATGATTTATGTCCAGATTGGTTGATTCTATATCCTCTCTCGTCTTCTTTCTATGCACTTCTCCCTTATCCACCTTCACCATTTTCAGGCAACAAATTCAAGATGATCAGTGCTTTAACGTGTTACTTTGGTGTTATCGTTTTGTCTTTCGTTGGATATATGTGTACATCATGGGCTGAAATGAATTATGTAAAGATAGCTGGGATGAATTTGGTGAGAAGAAGATGTTGATATTTTGTTCCCCCGAATGGAAAACTATGAATAAGGTCGAGTCTATAGTCTATTCTACTTTTTTTTTTCTGCTGCATGTTAGAAGACCAAGGATTGTTTAGACATCTATCAGAAGATCTCTTCAGCATCAGGGTTTTCAGAGTTAGAAGACTAAAGACAGGTTGCAATTGTTCATCAAAAGACTTCTTCAAAATTAAGTTTTATATCAGAAGGGTTGTTTGTTTGTAGGAGAGTACTAACTATGGGAGAGCAAAATTCCATATTTAATCACTAGTTAGATTTGCTTATGTTGTTCTTCTACAAGTAAAAAGATGGCAGCTAAAAAGATTTATAAAGCTGAAAGGATTTATGAAGTTTGAAGACCATGAAGACATTCTCGGAGCTGCTACACTTATGTTTTGTGTTGGGTTTTTGGTTCCTTTGATCAAGAATTATTCTAAGTACTGGAACCATGGACAAAGTTGAAATAACCACGGACAGAAGAATGTAACCACGGATGATGACAAACCGCTGCTAGTAGTATTGTGTAGCTCACGATAGACTATTGTAACCACCGCTAGTCTTTTATAGTCGGTTTAGTATTTTGTATTAGATAAATATGGAAAAGATATTTATCTTGTAGGTTACGATTGTATAATGTAAAGGACTCCTTAGCCTATAAAAGGAGATCCTAGGTTAGATTAGATATATGTATGTTTTATATCTAAGGTCGATACACTTCAAGGTTGTAAAACCCTAATACTTGTTAGAGTATTCAGATTAATAATAATATTGAGGTGTTGAATGTTTACTGTTCTTCTTCTTAAGATTAAGTGTTAAATTCGCATAATACTTAATAAGTTCTTTGTTTAAGTCAGTTTCTATATTAGATCGTTTGCTCAACTGGGATCAACAAGTGGTATCAGAGCTTGTGATCTAGAAACTGTAACCAAGAAGAAGTTCTATTCAAGAAAGCTAAGATGTCTCGTGAAACTCACATGGTGATCGATCAAAGGTTCCCATGCTCAAACATGGTGAGTATCAACCGGAGAATGCGAATGAGGCAATACATTCAGATGATTGACTATGCCATCCGGGATGTCGTTGAAAAGGTGATACTCTTCCTTTGAAGGGTGTCGATGGTAAAGCCATAGAAATTGTAAGTGAAGTTGATAAGGCTAAAAGGAAATTGGAGATTAAAGCTCATAGTATTCTCTATGGGAATACCTAATGAGTATGCTTTGGACTTTGAAAGATATGAGTCCGCTAAAGAGTTCTTGGATGCTCTTGAGACAAGGTTTCTTGGTAATGAAGCTACAAAGAAATCAAGGAAGAATATGCTCAAGCATCGCCTTGAAAACTTCATTGCTCTTAGTGGAGAAAAACTTAATGGCACTTACAACAGCTTCAAAAACCGATTAGCCAATTGAAGTCGGTGGACTATAATCCTATTCAAGAAGATATAAATTTGAAGTTCATTAGAAGTTTATCTCCGAATGGGTTGTTCATACGATTGTGTGGAGAAATAAGGTGGACTTTGATAAAATGACTCGGACAATCTCTACAACAACTTGAAAGTTTATGAGTCCGAGAATAACATTGCCGGTGCATCTTCGCTAATCAAAACCTTGCTTTTGTTTCTACTAATCACAAAAGTCCACATGATGTATCCATCACGCCTATGGTATAACCACGGCTATTGCAAACAAAACCATCGTAGTGATATCGTCAATTGATGGTGCAATTTGTGCTTTTCGTCGATTTAACTACCAATGTTGATATTTTGAATCAAGATCTAGATCAAATTGATCCCGATGATCTTGATAAGATTAATCTTCAATGGCAAATGGCAATGTTGACTCTCCAAGCAAGGAAGTTTCGAGGAGGACCGAAGACAGGTTAGGTATGATGGTCAAAGGAGAGTTGGGTTCGACAAAAGCAAGATGGAGTGCTTTAACCGCAAGAAGAAAGGTCACTTTGCAAGGGAATGTCGAGCTCCTAAGAGAATTGAAGGCATTAAGAAGACTATGAAGAGCTCGCCGCTTCCTCGCCTTTGGTTGCACAAGATGGGATTGGTGATTATGATTGGGTGATCGATTGAAGAAGGTCCCAATGCGCTTTTCTTGCTAGTGAAGCTTCAAAAGAGCATAACTTTGCTCTTATGGCCTATGCTTCATCTTCTGGTTCAGATTCTGAGGTATCCAATGATTCTACTTGTTCTTTTAAATCATGTCATGATAACTTAGAATCTCAAAAAGCTATCACTGAGAGTATGAGGAAAGAAGTAGAAAGACTGACTATGGACAATCTAGGTTATAGAGTTGGTCTAGAAAGTGTTGAAGAAAAGCTAAAGTTCTGTATTAAATGTGAGTTTGAGTATGTTGATAAAATTAATATACTAGGTGGTGAAATTAATCTTAAGGATAGAGATTAAGATGCTTAAAGATAAACTAGTAGGCAGAGAGTGAAAACAAAAGGCCTTAGAAGAAAAAGAAAACATGTTGTTAGGGTAGCTAAAACACAATTTGCTTCGATCTAGTTCATAAATCAATAGAGAGTCATTTAATGAAAAAGGGTTCGGGATAGGATACAATGATATGCCACCACCATCTCTTATGAAGCATGCTCCACCGCAAAAGAGCTCTCATTTAGCGTTGAATTTAGCTTCAATAAACCCGTAGTGAGACTAACAAGATTGAATCACCTAAGATAGTTTCGATAAGTCATCCGATGCTCCCATAATTGAAGATTGGGAATCGATTCGAGGAAGATAGATCCGAATCAACTCAACTCGAAAAGATAGAGCATGTTAAGAAAGTTGATTCTAAACAAGTTAACCTTGTACCTAGATTTGGAGCTCAAATTGCTAAGAGTAGTTGAGTACAAGGAAGTACCTAGGAACAAATGAAACAATATATACCTAGGGGATATCGAGAAACTTCAATGGACTAATTTCAAACAGATTAGAGATGAGTTTCAATGTGTCAAAAGGCTTGTTATATATGTGGTAGTTTTGAGCACTTACAGAGAAATTGTTATAAAATGACCACAAGTTTGGAATCATTGGAGGAGGGTAAATCATCAAAACTTTTCAAAGAAAACAAACCTCATCCTAACAAAAACATGATTCCTAGGGCGATTGATGAGGAATGGGAATACAAAATCAATAGTTACATCGCACCTAAATGGGTTCCAACCATCGCTAAGCAAAATGAAAACACGGCTAAGCGTAATCAAACCATCGCTAAGCAAAATATCACCACCGATACAAAAGAAGTTTTAAAATTTCCTAAGGTGATAACCGACACGTTGGTTGGAAATCATTTTATGTTGTTAAGGCCTCGCCTAGTTGGCAATGGAAGCCTAAGACCAAGGTTTTACCACATGTCAATCGTGCATCAATGGACCTAAAGAGATTTGAATATTTTGATGCATGTATGCACTCCAAGTCAAGATTGGCTTGGGTCCACAAAAGAACTAATTTGTGTAAATTCATGTGTGGGCAATTTACAAAATGAGCTAAAAGATAAAGGAGTTTTTGATAGTGGTTGCTCCGGACACATGACTTGGGATGGGAGCAACACGGAAGATTTTGAAGCTTTTGATGGAGGATATGTGGCATTTGGCAATGATCTAAAGGGAGGAAAGATACTTGGCGAGGCACAATCGATCAGGAATTTAGACTTTGAAAAAGTCTATTCGATCATGAGGACTTAAATATAATCTATTTAGTGTTTCTCAAATGTGTGATAAGAAAACGGGTACTTTTTGGGAAACCGAGTGTGTGGTGTTGTCTCCCGAGTTTAAGATGCTCGATGAGAAGTTTATACAACTTAGGGTACCTAGGAAGGAAAATATATATTGTTTTGATCTTAAAGATGTTCTTCCTAATAGGTCCTTATGTTTGTTTGCTAAAGCATCGTAGATGAGTCAAAATTGTGGCATAGAAGGCTAGGTCACCTCAATTACAAAACAATCAATAAACCGTAAAAGGAAACTTAGTGAGAGGGTTACCTTCAAAGGTTTTGAGTGTAAGGAACTGTGTGTGGCTGTCAAAAAGGTAAACAACATAGAGCTTCTTGTAAGACCAAAATCAGAACACCATCACACAACCACCGCTTATGCTTCATATGGACTTATTTGGACCTACCTTTGTTAGAAGTTTGAACCATAAACAAGATCGCTTAGCTATTACCGATGATTATAGTAGATTTTCTTGGGTATACTGTTTGGTCGCTAAGAGTGAGACTAGTGAGATCCTCAAGAGTTTCATTACTAAGATAGAAAATCTAGTAAACCATAAGGTCAAGGTAATCGATGTGATAATGGAACCGAGTTTAAGAATGATGTGATGAATCGCCTGTAGCTAAGGGTATATAGAGACAGTTTAGTGTTGCTAGAACACCACAACAAAATGGTGTAGCCGAAAGGAAAATAGAACACTAATTGAGGTCGCTAGGACAATGTTGTCGAGTCTAAGTTACCAACTACCTTTGGGTCAAAGAGAGGAACCGCATGTTATGTGCGTAATGTAAGTAAGGTAGTGAAGCCTCATAACAAGACCCCTATGAGTCGTTACATGATAGGAAGCCAATGATTGCATTCCTAAAATCTTGGGTGTGTCTGTTACCATCTTGAATACCATAGACTACCTAGGCAAGTTTCAAGAAAAGTCGATGATGGATACTTTTAGGCTACTCTTCAAATAGTAAAGCCTTTAGAGTATACAATAGGAGGACTAGAATTGTTGAAGAGAATCTACATGTTCAATTCAAAGAAAATACTCCTAGTGTTGAGACCAAAGGACCAGATTGGCTGTTTAACATTGATATGCTAACCAAATCTATGAATTATGAGCCTATCATTGCAAGAACTTCCACTAATGTTAATGCAGGTACACAAAAGGATTCTGAGGCAGAGACACCTTCCAAGGAAGTTGATTCTCCAAAGGAGTTCTATTTGGTTGAAAAGTGGAAAGCTGGTTCTGTTCCTTCCATCATTCACAAGCAAGGTCCCACTGATGATGATGTACTGAATAATGAAGGCAATGTTAATCATCATCAAGATAAGGATGAGTAGTTGAAAGATAACTCAGTATCGGTAGAAGAAATTGAAAAGAAGAAAAGCATTCTCGCAAGCACCGCTAAGCCAACCGAAAGCACCGCTAAGCCATCTTCTACCACCGATAGGTCAAGTGAAACCCCTACCGCAAGTAATCGATGATAGTAATTTCTTTGGACCAAATGCAAAGCCATTATTTGATGATCAGGAGTATCCACATGATCCTAATATGCCTGCTTTGATTGAAATTGATACTCCCACCGATGATGAAGACATGGATGATTTCTTTAATGCCGATTTGTCTAATTTGGAAACCGCTATTCATGAGAGTCCAATCACCACTACAAGGATTCACAAGATTCATCCCAAGGAACAAATACTTGGAAACTTGAATACTCAGTTCAAACAAGAAGCGTGGTTAAGAACATCAACCCTTTCTCGAACATGGGTTCTTTGCAAGATCACTTCACAAAAGAAACAAATATAAAGATCGCAAAAGCGCTCTGCTTGCTTGTTTTCTCGTCTCAAAAGGAGCCCAAGAGAGTTGAAGAAGCTTTATCAAGAAGGACGGGTAGAATCAATGCAAGAGGAGCTTCTTCGCTTAAGCTTCAAGAGGTTTGGACATTGGTTGATCTTCCTAATGGTAAGAGGGCAATTAGGACTAAATGGGTGTTCAGAAACAAGAAGGATGAAAGAGGAATTGTTGTAAGAAACAAATCAAGGTTGGTTGCTCGAGGGTACACACAAACTGAAGGTTTGGATTATGATGAAGTGTTTGCTCCAGTTGCAAGAATAGAGGCTATCAGATTATTTTTGGCTTATGCTTCATTCAAGATTTTTGTTGTGTATCAGATGGATGTTAAAAGTACATTTTTTATGGCACAATTGATAAGGAGGTTTATGTTTGTCAACCTCCCGGTTTTGAAGATCCCGATCATCCCGACAAGGTTTACAGGGGTGAGGAAGGCTATGTATGGGTTGCATCAAGCTCCTGTGGCATGGTATGAGTGCTGTCTACTTATTTGATGGACAATGGGTTTAAAGAGGGTCGATTGATAAAACTTTGTTCATTAGAAAGCACAAAGATGATATTTTATTGGTTCAGTTTATGTAGATGACATCATCCGTGGCTCAACAAACAAGGAGCTATGCAGGATTTTGAGAAGCTTATGCATGATAAGTTTCGAGATGAGTTCTATGGGAGAACTCACTTTCTTTTGGGGCTACTGTGTTCAACAAAGGACCGATGGTATTTTCATTAGTCAAGACAAGTATGTAGCAGATGTTTTAAAGAAGTTTGGGTTTCAAGATGTAAAGAGTGCAAGTACACCTATGGAGACTCGTAAACCTCTCGCTACCGATGATGGAAGTCCCAAAGTTGATTTGAAGTTGTACAGTCCATGATTGATCTTTGATGTATCTCACAAGATCTAGGCCGGATATTATGTTCTCGTATGATGTGTGTGCAAGATTTCAAGTCACACCTAATACCTCACACATGAATGTGTTAAGAGGATCTTTAGATATCTTAAAGGTCATCCTAAATTGGGCCTTTGGTACTCTAAGGATTCCCTTTGATTTGGTGGCCTACAGATAGTGACTATCTTTGGTGCTAGTTTGGATAGGAAGTCTACTACTTGGAGGATGTCGGTTTTGGGAAGCGACTTATTTCATGGTCGTGTAAAAGCAAACTATTGTGGCAAATTCTACAACGAAAGTTGAATATGTGGGTGCTGCTAGTTGTGTGGTCAAGCTCTTTGGATTCGTAATCAATTGTTGGATTTTGGGTACAATTTTATGCATACTAAGATTTACATTGATAATCACAATACAATTTGCATCATTAAAAATCCTTTTACATTCTAGAACTAAACATATTGAGATAAGGTATCATTTCATTAGAGATTGTAATGAGAAAAGGTGATTCAAATGGTAAAATCCATACCGATTTCAATGTTGCCGATCTTCTCACCAAAGCTTTTGATGTGGGAGGTTTCAGATCCTGTTGTTAGTATTGGAATGATTAATCTCTAAACTCTCAAATTGTTTTGTACCAGTTTGTATAAGTATTGACCGTTATTATGTAATCTTAGTATTGCTATTTTGTTTCTAACCACCGATTGTTGTGTTCAAACCATTGTTTGTTGCTCGCTTTTCCACTAACCATTTTGCGAGATAAAAGAAAGTTCATTATAGAAGCAAAAGAAATAATCAAGTTAAATTGTTCATTCATTCAAGAACAACATGTACCATGACTTTTACAATGAAACTTCAAGTGCAAATTAAAAGACTAGTTCTATACATGATTTTCTACTACTATCCTAGCCCACAACTTCTATTACACCGTTGGATATGCATGACGAGCTAAGGATCAAAATGGAAAGGATGGATCAAGGAAACCAAGAATGATGAAGATGAATACGATAGATGAAGCACAAAGGACATAGTCATATCATACTTTCATCTCTTGGTTTCACCAAAAGCATCACTCCATCTTCCTTTTCCCTTCCCACTACGATATGTGGAAGCACCACAACTTGGTGCAGAAGACCAAGAATCACCTCTACGTCATTTGGGAGTGGTGGATTTCTTGCTCGTGGTCTTGGTTGGGGTTGAGATGATGAAGGTTGGGGTTTGAAGTTCTCTTCTTAGAGGAGTCATCGAGTCCTCGAAGCCTCACTTGATTCAACACACTATCATCTTCGATGATGGAAGAAATGGGGATTTTCTTGGTCGTGGTTCTTGTGGAGGGATGTCTGGCGCCATGGATCGACTCTTCACTGAAGATGATGATGAGGATGAGGAGGATGTTAGATCAATGAATTCGGTTTATTCCAACTAGGGTTCCACATGGTGATTGTGGTTGATTATGGATGTTTGGAGAAATTAGGGTTTTGGTTTTGATTGATATGTGTGAGATGAGATTTGGGTTCTTTTATAAGCAAAGATATGGCTTATGTGAGTAAATGAGGGAAGGTTAGATGTGGTTATGGAGTTAATGAGTTCCTTGGGTTTGAACTAATATTAATCCCGGCAATTGACCATATTGACTTATCTTTGTTAACCACGGATAGGTCATTTGGAACCATCACCGGCTTTTTCTAACCAATCGATAACAATGACTTTCCTCTATGTGTTTGGTTTGTGTTTTTGTCTTGCAGGTATGAAGGATAAGTGTCCATTGGAGCTGCTGATATGTTAGCTGCTAGTGTTTGTTATTAAAAAAAAAGTGTAATCCTTCATATTTGTGTGAGATCTTGATAACGCTCAAATTGTGCATGTTTTTAGTAGCGTTATCCGTGCTTTTATGTGTGTTATTTGGTTATAATCATATGCTTTTGATGCTTCGTACAAAAGTCGTTTGCTAGTTCATTTGTAGCAAGTGCGGGAAAGTGGAGAAAAGACGGAAAAAGAAGTAAAATATGAAGATTTCTCCAAATCGAAGAGTTTCCATCAAATGAAAGACTTATGGAGTATATTCGAGAAGATAAAGTCATCAAGTTAGTGGTCCAAAGACTCAAGAATAAAGTTCAAGAAGGAAACGAGAAAGAAATGAAGAAAGAAGCTTAAACGAAGACATATTGGAAGACTCGTTGTTCCCGACACTCCTTCACCATTTTGGCCATAACTTTTGCATACGGACTCGTTTGACCCCCTTGTCATGACCACGGAAAGCTAAGAGAAAGATCTACAACTTTGAAGTTTATGAATTTTTAGATTTTGCTCCAACCGATCGGTCGAGCCCGTAACCGATTCGGTTGGAGAACTGTCAAGAAGACCAACCGATTCGGTTGGAGCTCAACGGATCCGGTTGGAGGTCCCTGTTCAACCATTTTCCATCACTAAGATCCCAAACGTGTTCCAAATGATTCTAGTCCTTCCTACATGGTTTCTAGTCCTTCCAAGCTCCTTGGCCTCCAAGAAATGCATTGAATACCCTAAGCCTTGGTAGTAGTATAAATAGAACCCATTTGGCACCTCATTTCATCATCCCTTCTCCATCTTTCTCATCCCTTTCATCCACCACTCCATCTCTAGGTGTGAAATTCAAGCCTCCACCCTTAAGGACAAATTTCCACCTAAAACAACATCCCTCTCAACTTACCTTCCCAAAGGTGTGAAATTCAAGCCCACCCTTAAGGACGAATTTCCACCTAGAGAACACAACCACTCTCAATATCTTCACCCCAAAGGTGTGAAACTCAAGCCTCCACCCTTAAGGACGAGTTTCCACCAACTATCCCGTCTCAACTTGTGTGAAATTCAAGCCTCCACCCTTAAGGACTAATTTCACCAATTACACCAACTTATCTTCCCAAAAGACCACAAACCTCCGCCAAATTCGTGTAGTGTGCTCAAGGGTTGTCGGCGTTTGACATCATTTTCCGCTTGGTAGAACTATTGTAGTTGATTGGAGGCTTGAAGGAGTGCTATAATCCTTCATCTTTGCCTATTGTAATTCATACTTTGGGTAAACCTTGTTACTTTTCTATTTAAAGATGTTTGTTATTGATATGATTATTGAGATTTTGTGTTTGATTGGAATAATGATGAATGTCTTGATACTTGCTTGTTCTTATATTGCTTTTCTTGTTGGTTTGATCCGTGACAATCATAACCATCAACTTGTTACTTGTTACTTGCTTAAACAAACAAACAACACTTGTAGTGCAACCAAGTCTCTTGGGACGACCTTGATTTACCATATACTATACTACAACTTGACTAGGGTATACTTGCCCGAATGTGTTCCTAGTTAACCGTAATTTTGTTACAAATTTAAAACCACGATGAAGCACATCGGATCTCTTATGTTGACACAGATTGCTTGTCGTATCTTTTGGACATTTGGTTGCGGTCTTTGTAATGTATCCACCGATGGTGTGTTTTAAATCACGGATAGTGCTCGAAACCTCGGATAGCATGTTGCTTTGTTTTGAATACTACAGGGCTGTTTGGTAACTTTGGAAAAAGTATATTATCTCCCCAAATCACGGATGGATCATTTATTTGGTCTTCAAACCACTTCCAGTTGGCGCTCAACATAAACCCTAATCACTTTACTTTGCATAATTCACAAAACCCACATCATACCCATCATTAATCAAAATGGCGGAAAAGTATTCCAACACACATAATCTTGTTGCTTTTCTCACAAAAAACGATCGATCTGAAGGTTTTCATCAAATGATTGATTTCCTTGTTCACGATCCTATTCACTATGCATTAATCGTCACACCAACCATCCTTAAAGCCTACATACATTACGGAGGAATGCTAAGCTTGAAGAGGTTGAAGGAGTTGAAGTGTTTAGCATTGTGGATGAAAATGCTATTTCGGTTGATGAGGAGATCATTAGGGAGTTTAAAGTTTGATGATCTTGATGGTATTGATAATCTTCGAGATCTTGAGATTGTAGGTGGTTAAGAAAGGTTAGGATATACACGGGGGTGATAAGGTACAATTTTAAGAGTTTGTTTTCACCACAATGGAAGTTTCTTATTCATACCTTGTTGATGTGTATGAGTAATAAGACAAGCGGGTTTAATGACTTTCCTTCCAAAATTACTCTCTTTGTTATTTGTTTATCGATGGAAGAAAGTTCAATTGGTCTAGGATGATTTATGAGGGGTTAGTACAAAACATTGGAAGAAGGGTAAATACTATTTGTATTCTAGGTTTGTTCAACTTATTATGGAAAGCCAAATTGATGACCCTGTTGAGCATTCTAGAGTATGAAGTACATCATATGCTTCCTAAGGTTTTGCACATATGAGGAATCGAAACCAAATGTTCAAATTAGAGATGTTCCTTTGTTTCCTCATATGCTTATTTTGCCTCATCGATCCCGAGTTTGATGAAGGTCTTGAATCCCAACCTATAGTCACCTGAAGCATCGCTAGTACATCCGAACCCACCGCTAGTACACCTCAAAACACCGTTAGTCAAACCCAAACCACTTTTACACCTATTGTATGGACTAGGAGATGAAGGGCACTAAGCTACCTCAGTCGGTGTTAGTGGCGTTAGTGGCGTTGTTCATGAGGGTCACATGGAATGGAGGTGACATGATTGGAAGGGCTTTCACCATCGATTCATGCTTAGATCTTTGGTCGATAGTGGAAACATAAATAAGACCCAACCTTTGGCAACTCCTAATGTGGAGAGTTCCTTGGAACTTAACACAGTGGAGGAATCCCAGCCACCTGGCCACTAAAGGGTGCATAGATGATCGGTCGGGTCCGATGTTATGTTTACTATATCCAAGGATTCACCTCTCGAGCGCTTAACACAACTCAAGTCTCGAGGATAGTTTGGAACATGAACATGAATTGACGGATCCTAAGCTGGTACATGATGACTTTTCCAATGAACCACCTCCGGACCGGTTCACACGTGTCGAAGTGGGAGGATATTCTTGAACGTTTTAATGAATTGACGGATAAATGTGCCAAAATGGAGAATACAATTTCGGTCTGAGGAGTTGGTTGTGTTTCGGGGTAAGGATATTAGGAGATTGAAGCACGAGTGTTGGTTTTGGAAAAATGCACGAAGACACAGGGTTCTTTGTTTTGAAAGCTATGAGAAGAAAGAAAAGAAGGTGGACTCCTCTCCACTGATTGTGGAGGATGTATCAAACAGGGAGGAGTGAAGGCATGAATTCAGGGGAGGCTGTTGATGCATCTATGGAAGAAGATGTTGATAGTGGAGATCAAGATTTTTTGGTATCTGATAAAGATGGGAATGAGGCAGTTCTTGAAAATTTGAAGAATGTTGTAGAAGATGAAGTAGTGCAGGACATAACCACTGATAGTATGTCTGCAACCACGGTTAGTACTCTTGTAACCACTGCTGCAGTTTCAGACATAGAAATTGTACCCACTACTATCATAACCACTTCCACTGTTGTTACAACTCTCTCTGTATCATCACCTAAAAATAAAGAAGTTGAGAAAGAAGCTGCAAGTACATTGATAAATCTAAGTAAAACCTCATCTATTTCTACACCCATCATTGCACATGTTTTATCTGTTCAATCTATTGCAACTAAACCCAAAGGAAAAAGTTTAGTTATTGGTGAACCTTTGAAGAAGAAAGTGGTTCAATATGATATTGGAAAAGGTAAAGGGTTGCGATGCAGTGAAGTTTAAAAGTAAAGCGAACAAGAAGCTTATGATGCGAGTATGCAAAAGTATTATAGGCGATGAACAAGCGACTTTAGAGAAAAGGAAGCAAGATGAAGATGAAGCTAGTCAGAGATGGTTAGCTACATGGTATGAATCACAAAATTATCTTCAAGCTTCTGAATTAATTAATGATGAGTATACTGCACAAGAATGGGCTTTGTTGGATGATGAGGAAAAAGCTAGACTTTTGGGTGAATGGTTAAGGAAGGTTGGTAAAGAAAGGAATCAAGTAATAAGAAAGAAACCTCTTTCAATTGCACAGATGAGGAATGTATTGATGAAGATTATTAAGAATTCAGGCATACATGTTCCTGATAATCTTAATAGGTGTTCTTTTGAAAGAAGTTATGAGCTTTATGAGAGATGTATGAGGATTAATAATGATGATTTCTGTCCAATGAATTCTAAAAAGGAAGAAGAGTGGATTAAAAAGGATGAAGAGTGGATTCAAAGTAAGCGAAAGAGAAAATCTGAGGTTCAGGAGACATCTGATTCTAAAATACTGAAAGTAGTTGAAGATGTTAATCAAATTATTTCTTATGAGTTTAAGCTTAAAATTGGAAGTGAAGGAGTTTGGAAAATTCAAAGACTCAATAATGAAGTTTATGAGTATAATAAATTTTCACAGATGCTTCAGTATTTTGATAGAGATGATTTGATGAATCTTGGATACTTTACAAGAATAAGTTTGGTGAATTACATCCAAATGATTATCATGAGAGGCTGGTTTATCATTATTTGAAGATTTTATTTGAGCCTACTCATGATGAACCCGAATGGAAAGGACTCTACAATGGTCAAGTTACTAGATGGTTTTATATCAAACTTGTGGAGTTCATGTTTTAACTGTTTCGGAGAAGTTATTCATATGCTTGTAGAAGGTGATTATCCTCAATCGAATAAGTATCCAGCAGCTTATTGCTCGATGTTGAAGCCCGGTATTATCAAGATGTTATTACCCTATGATGGTCAAGCTTACAATTTGTTGTCAAGTATGAGAATATTCTTAAATCTAGTAAGTGTTTGGCTACATCCTCCAATCCGGATGTTTTGAGCTTAAAGGAAACTTGAGAATTTCATTGGAATGTATCAAGTTTAGGGAGGATTGTTGGGTTTTGGTTCCTTGGATCAAGAATTATTCTAAATCTGGAACCATGGATGAGTTGAAATAACCACGACGGAAGAATGTAACCACGGATGATGACAAACCGCGACTAGTAGTATTTTGTAACCGCCGATAAACTATTGTAACCACTGCTAGTCTTTTATAGTCAGTTTAGTATTCTGTATTAGATAAATATGGAAAAGATATTTATCTTGTAGGTTACGTATTGTATAATGTGAAGGACTCCTTAGCCTATAAAAGGAGGTCCTAGGTTAGATTAGATATACGTATGTTTTATATCTAAGGTCGATACACTTCAAGGTTGTAAAACCCTAATACTGGTTAGAGTATTCGTATTAATAATAATATTGAGGTGTTGAATGTTTATTGTTTTTCTTCTTAAGATTAAGTGTTAAATTCCGCATAATACTTAATAAGTTATTTGTTTAAGTCAGTTTCTATATTAGATCGTTTGCTCAACTGGGATCAACATTTTGTATTTAGTTTTACTTTTAGGGAACGTTGGAATCAGTTCCCGTTTGACACAACTTTGGGGAGAGATTGTTAGCCTCGTTAAAGTGAAGCCATTATGGAAATTGCATTAGTATCTTAAGTTACTCATACGCAGGGACTAGTTTAGTCAATAGTGTAAAGTTAGGTGTGTAAGTGGCTATATATACCCTCCTAGTCATAACTAGGTGGGTGAATCTCCCATTTGTAACATTAGAGGTGTGTGTGTTTTCTCATTCTTCTCTATAGAAACACATGCATCTTCCCCTTTCTATTCACTAATAATACCATGTCTAATTCTTATTTTGACCCATGGTTGGTGTTCACTTTTGCTGCTATATTTGCAGACCTTCGTTATTTCAACATGACTAATTTGGCGACGTCGGTATCTTGGCGGGGCAACCTTACCCAGGTGGTGGTTGCAGCCATGGCTGGTGTTCGCCTTTATGAGCCATTGCTTGATGATCATCCAGTTTCGGTAAAGATGTGAGTGTATGTATGTATGTATGTGTGACTGATATTCAGCGATCAGTGGGCTGAATTAGGCTATTATAGCAACAAAGAGTCTTTGGATCAGGTTATAACAGAATTGAAAATTTTTCTCGCCTACAACCACCTCTTTATTGACTTCTAAATTGACCTTCAAACACTTGGATGGGCTTTTAGTCCTGGGCAAAAAAAGAAAGAATGGTGTTAAAGATGACGACTTTCTTAAGTCGAGATCACGATTGCATTAGGAGTGGCAAAATGGGCAATACTGGTGGTTTGGATCACTGGTCAAGACGAGTACTTTTTAGTGCAATGTATGCTTCAACTGCAAACATTTTTCGATCTAATTTTAATGAATTTTTCATTAATAGCATATACCACTACATTCTCTAAATAATACACATTCGGCGTTTTGTGGTTAGAATTTTGGTGTATGATGAATTTAGGGATTAGTTTTGTGCGCAATTGTTAATTTTAGTCTTAAAATCAACAATGACCCAATATGAAGGTGAATATATCTTCTTCTCCTATTCATTTGGTTCAATTTTATAGTTCTGGTCATATTTGAAGCCTAGGCAATATGTTAGGTTGTTTCTCAAGTATTTTGAAATGCAATCATGAATGCAGGTAATATGCACTTTCAAATAAGCTGCTTATTGAAGAGTTTTTTAGTGAGTGTTTTTTGGGTGAATTTAATGATGTTTTGTGCGTTTTGCAGGCTGACAAAGGGAGAGTTGAGAGGAGGTGCTAAGGTTGTTCTGATTACGCATGATCAAGTTACTGTTTTTTGAATTTTTAAGTTGGTATTCAAGTTGGTTATGGTTTACTAATATGTGTATGAAAGTGTTTTATTGGATGACTAAAACATAATATGCCACGAACACATGGCTGACATCATATCACTCATTTTGCAGGAGCATTGAAGTTGAGGGTCTAATCGAATTCTGCAACTTTTTTCCTCCTATGCATTCTGTACTTCCATGACTCAGTTCAACAGACTAAGGCTACAATCATTGGCTACAGGTACCTTAACCAATAGACAAGGATATAATTAGGTTGTAGCTTTGTGAATATTAATCATTTTTTTTAAATAAAACAACGTATGAGCTACAACTAAACTTATACTAATATGCTGATGGTTATTGTTGTTTTAGATATGAATGAAGGAGCAGAGGCGAGTTGTACTAAATCATACAAGAATGATAGATGCAAACGTTATGTGCCCCAAGGTTGTATGACCAATTATTTCTGTAAATCTTATGGATAGTTCTTTATATCGTCTTAACCTTTGACACTGTGGAAAACTAGAAGTGGGGGGGGGGGAGTTGAATAGTTTTTCCGATTTTAAGTTAGTTTTAAAAACTTTAGATTCAATATTATGTGAAATCGTATGGATGTAGAGAAAGTATAGATCTAATGATAAAGCAAGTAAATAAAGTAAAGCAAGGGATAAAATGACACAACCGATTATAGTGGTTCACCACAAGGACACCTTCCTTGCCCTACTCCACTTCCCGAGTCACCTACTCGAGTTCAAGCACTATGTCAACAAACTCCTTCAACTTGGCGGAGAAGCCTTCACAACGTTGTTACACCTTTTCCCAGACAAAGCTAAATACCGAGTCCGTAACACGGTGGACCAAACCAACATGCCTATTACACAACAACTATGTGAAATATCAAATACAAGATCTTTGCTATAGAAATCTTGTGGAGGAACAAATCAATCAAGGACCCTTGCTTGGATGACTTGTAGAATGCTCGTGATCTCGCCTTGTAGAAGGACCTATATGAGAATCACAATAGAAAGAAAGAAGAACAACTCTCAAGATCAAGTGATCTTTTGTTAGAAGAGAATGAGAGTGTATGAGAGAATTAGTAAAAAGAGGGGTAAGTTAGAATGAAGAAATGGCTCTCTATTTATAAGCAAAACTTTCCACTGTTGCTCGGATCCCACGGATCCCTCCCACAAGGGATCCGTCTAGTGTAAACCTAGGAATCCGTGGGACGCTCCTCTTTGCCCATGGGTTTTTTGGTTATGAGTCATGGGTCATGGGTTGGTCCATGGGTATTTCTTTAGATACAATGTATCTAATGAGTACAATGTATCTAGTCTTGTGGGTATGGGTCAATACCATGGGTTTTGGATAAGATCCATGGGTTGTGATTTTTACCCATCCTAATAAACTATTACAACAAATGATTTATTACAACAATTTGTATTAAGTGACTATATGTAAATGCTTTACAAAAAATAACATGTATCCTTATAATTGTACTTATGATAACATTATATATTTGTTATCAACAAAACACAAAGAGATCGCAAAATATTAATAAACGTTTTTACGGTTTATTTGTATTAACAATCTCTCTCTTTTTGTTGATGACAAAGCATAATGTTATGATGAGTAAAACTTAAGGTTAGATGTAAGTTTTGAAAGCCTTAAGTTTTACTTATTCTCCCCCTTTTTGTCGAAACAAAAAGTTAACCCATCGAAGAAATAAAATGTGGAAAAGTAGTTCACGTATCGCCTACTACCCCTTGACGGTAGCTCCCCTAGTTTGGGGCGTCAAGTGAGAAAAATAAAAATCCTACAAAGAAAGGGTTAGTAGTAACATGCATAAGTAATCGTGTGATTGACGAGAATCAAGATTGGGAGCTAAGGTATGTAAACAAGGCCTTGTAATAAAACAACAAAATGTAGTGGTATTTATGCCACATACAAGCATGTAAGAGCAAGAACAAGACTTATTCTTGAAAATGACTCAAAAGAAAAATACTAGAAAATAGTAATAATGATTCCTTCCATGCTTGCATAAGGTTTATGGATGGAGTTTTTTATGAGTAATGGTGTTGATGCGATCAAGAATGAGGTTGAGTATGAATCGCATTTCTTCCCTAACTTTTATTGCAATATCCCTAGTGGATTGGCAATGTTCACAATGTAAGTGATGTGGGTGATGAGTGCGAAAGTTTTCCGGGTTGTTTTGATTTGTGAGTTACGGAATATGTGGTGGAAAAATTAGAAAATACGGATCAAAGTCCGGAATATTTGGAAGTGGTGGTGGAAAAGAACCTTGGTGTTCTTGTAGGTTAATGGAAGCTAAGGGTGGTGAGGTTTCAAGGTCTTGAAAAGTTGTATTTGTTGAAGTGAGAGGTGTCAAAAAGGCTAGTTCTTTTTGTTTTGGTTGTTGAGATCTTGTTGGAGTCTTAAGGAGTTTCAAAAGAGTGACTTTAGGTGGTGAGTTGATGTATGATGAAGTTGGTGTACTTGTTGGTGATGAAGGAGGTGCTATAATGGAAGCATTTTGTGGTGAGTTAGTGGTTGGTGATGATCCATTCGATGATGGTGTGGCTAAGCAACAAGGCCGGATGCTAATCCGTGCGGATATCCTATATTTTGATTGTGGTATTTTGGAAGGTGGTAGGACAAAGGTTTGGATTTCTTGAAATGCATTGTTTGAATTAGGTGATTCATCTAAGTCGGAAGGTCTTTTGGAAGACATGGTGGTGTTTGTTTGTGAGGATGAGATGAATAGCAAACAATGTTGGGAATCCTACTTATAGAAAAAAAAATATGCATTGCAATGAATGCTTGACCCAAAATATGGATTAAAATCTAATGATTAGATATGAATTTAAGTCATGTGATCATGAGAAAACAAGCATTAAATCACATACTCCAAAATGAAGTGAGAAAATAGAAGATAAAACTAGCTTCTGTCTCACGGATCCCACGGATCCTTCCCATGAGGGATTCGGCCCAAGATTAATTGGGATCCGTGGTCTTTGGATATCTGCGACTCAAAATTTTCCTTTGGAAACATTTTTGCCTAGTGTGTGCCTATATGCAAACTATTTGAGTTGCGGTTATCTCGACTCCAAAAGAAAAGGAAAAATAAACTAGAAGTGAAAAAGCATACTATTATGTGAGATAACCCGAGTGCTCCTAATTCATTGTTGCTTAAATGAATGTACCCAAAAACACATATTAGTTATGTGTCCTCTTTAGCATTCAAAAGACATGAGATGCAATGAAAACGGGTTTTTACTTTTGTATTAATAATGAAAAAGTGATTTGTCCTAGACGTGAGAAATTGCTTTTCTGAAATTGATACGGGAAGAAGTATCATTTTAGAAAACATTTTGAAAGGAGGTTTCTATGTTGTGAATAAAAACGTTTTATTCTTTGAAAAGAAAATGTGTATGTAATTACGTGTTTGTAACTTGTACTTATTTTGAAGGAAAAATAATAAAAACTATTAATTATAAGTGAAAAACTTATCTTGGGTTTTGAAAATTCCCTTATTGGTTGTGAGTTGTGCATGAAATAGAGATCCTAGACTCAGAAAGAAGAAGGCTAGTGTTTACATACCTTGTAAAGTTAAAAATTAAATTACGACGTTTGTTCCATGAGACCAAGACCAAGACGAAGTAGGTTGAATTGTTCCCGCTTCAACGGTTTGGTGAGGACGTCGGCTATGTTGTCTTCGGACGCTACCTTCTCAATAGAGATGTTCCCCTTTTGAACATTGTCTCTTAAGAAGTTATGACGAATCTCTGTATGCTTTGTGCGAGAATGTAATACCGAATTCTTGCTTAAATCTATGACACCTTTTTTGTCACATAGAATGGCTATGACACTTAGATGAATGTCGTAGTCAACTAACGCTTGTTTCATCAATAATGCTTGTTGGCATGCTTTGCCGGCGGAGACGTATTCGGCTTCGGTTGTTGATATTGCTAATGTCGCTTGTTTCTTAGAAAACCAAGATGTTAAACAACATCCCATAAAAGTACATACCCCACTTGTACTTTTTCGGTCAACATAATCACCGCATGGTCGAATGCATATACAATTGTTTCTACTCCTGCCCCTTAGGATACCATAATCCTAATTGTGTTACACCCTTAATGTATCTAAATATTCTTTTACGGCTTCTAGGTGTGATGTTTTAGGGTCTTCTTGAAACCTAGCACATAGACAAACACTAAACATGATATCCGACCTACTAGCCGTGAGGTAGAGAAGACTACCAATCATGCCACGATATTTAGTATTATCAACGGATTCGCCTTTCTTCATCTTTTGTGAGTTTGGTGTCGGATGACATTGGTGTCCTAATTGGTTTCGACTCTTCTAGACCGAATTTCTTTAACATCTCTTTTATCTATTTAGATTGATTAAAGAAGATACCATCTTCTACTTGTTTGATTTGTAGACCAAGAAAGAAACTAAGTTTTCCCATCATACTCATTTCGAACTCGTCATGCATGATTTTAGAGAAATCATCACACATGTCTTGACAAGTGGATCCGAATATAATATTATCTTTACCGATAATTTTACTTTTGCTATTTCCAAACACCACATTACCTCCATTGAAGGATTCATATGTGGAGAATAGATCTTTATTGTTGGTCATGTGCCTCGTGCACCCGCTATCCTTGACCCATTCATTCGGGTGTAGGTCGACCTTTAAGCACACCTAAGAAAACAATTAACTCAAAAGTTTGGTCCCCATTTGTTCATGGGTCCATTAGTGTTAAAAATTCCATTCATGTTAGACATGTATGGATAAGGTGAATATGCATTCCATGGTGTAAAGTTTTGAAAAGGAGATCCATTTTGCATATTTGGGTTCCATCCCATTTGATAGTTACTTCTCGGGTAAACATTATTAGGTCTCCTAGATGGGTTAGGTTTAGAAAAAGATGGAGCCTTGTTTCTTGCAAAAATAGGATTATATTTTAGAGGTGGTTGTCTAGTGGTAAAATGAGTTGGTTTCTTCTTATTAATGATAACAAAATCAGTTCGAGATGAAGAAGCTATGTTATTACCATCGCTTGCTTCAAGCAGACCCACGAGCATCCCCGGGTCGCACACTAGCCGGTTCCCTTTGTGGGATCCGTGGGATCCGCCACAATGATGGCTTGTTTTTCTAGTGCCTTAACAAATTGTGTTTCCTTGTTTTCACTAGTTGACGCATCAAGTTCTTGAATACCTAAACCTTTTTGGTTGTTTCGGTTTTAACACTATCTAATATCATATCTAAAGTATTCGTACTCATTCTAGCAATTTTAGAATCTAGTTGATCAACTAGTGTCTCAAGTTGAACATAAAGTTCACATTCACCACTTGCTATTTTACCCTTTTCTAGACGTTTCAATTTTGCTTTTAATTCTATGACTTCCTTATCTAAACGTTGGTTTGACTTTTCAAAAGCTTGTTTTTGTTAATTAATTTTAAGCTAATGTTGCAAAGTTTGTCATATTCATTATGCAATGAGTCATCATCTAGTGATGAGCTACTATAGTATTCGTGACATACCTCGTCATTTGCCATGAGACAAATTTCTTCGTCCTCCTCGTCGCTCATTCCCCACGTGCCGCTCACGAATGCCTTTTGATCATCTCGTTTGGGACACTTACTAATAAAGTGGTTTGGGTCCCCACATTTAAAGCATGCACGATCATCCCTTGGCTTTTCGTCCTCTTTGCTTTTCTGGAATCCTTTCTTGTCATCATACGGTTGTTTGACGTATCTTCCCTTCCTTCTAAAGAACTTTTTAAAGTCCCTTACTGCCATAGCATACTCCTCGCCGTCACTATCCGAAGAAGAGTTCTCTTCATCGCCGAGGCCTTTTGGCTTTAAGGCAAGAGATTTGTGTTTCGATGAGTGTCTAAATGCTCATCATTTTGTACAAAATAAAGCGCAAAATCATCTCGAAACACCGTAAACACATCAAAATGATCAAAATATCACAAATCAGTGTTTTATGTGTTTTAAATGCAAAATATCAAAATCGGATGAAAAACATATCAAATTTGCAAAATTGCGCTTTAGTCCCCAAGTTTCAAAAGTTGTCAAAAGCAGTCCCCGAGCACATAATTTCAAAGTAAAGTCACCAAAGGTCCTTTTAAAATCAAAAGTTGTCAAAATTAGTCCTTTGGTGAAAAATATGAAAAGTTTGAGAAAATTACAAAAATGGTCCTTCAAGTTTCAAAATTGGCAGAAATGGCCCCTGGAAAATTGCAAAGTGGCAACATTGGTCCTTATACTTTTGGAACTTGTCATTTTCAGCCCTTGGAACAAGTTTGATGAGTTGGCAGTCTAGGCCCTTGTAGTTTCAGAATTGACACATTTGGTCCCTCTAATTATTAAGCCATTAAACCTATTTTGGACCCCCTTTCACCTTGGACCCCTGTCAAAATCCATTGTGAACCCCTATTATTAAACACTTGCTCGGTCAAATCTGGTCAAATCCTCAACCCGCCAAAGTCCACCCTTTCACCGCTTTCCTGAAACTCACACCCATCCCTCCCAATCCCACTCTCCCATGTCCCTCCACCTTAGCATACCTCCAAACTTCATTTAAAGCTTCCTAACCCTCACTCAACCCTCAATTGGCGACAACCATTTTGGCGCCAAAACCTATTTAAACGGTTGAGATTAATTTGAGCCATCCAATGGCTATGGATTAGTGGGATAGATTCGTAAGTGAGAAGAAGACTTTGGAATATAAAAAGAGAGAGAAAGGAAGCAAGTTGAGTAGTAGAATTTTAGCTTAAAATTTCTTATTGTCGCTTTTTTTGTCAATGTATTAGTTTAAATTAAAAGTTGTAGTTTCTTGTTCAAAATGTTAAACTCAAGTTAAGATTGCGTATTATCAAGTTATAATCGGTGGTTCCAAGTTTTTATCCAATTTCACATTTGTGCTTTCATCGTTGAATTTTTCCATTTCAAACTCTAAAACAAAAGCTTCAACTAGCTTTATTTTCGATTCATAAGCCTATATGAGCTTCTTATAGCTTTGTATAAGCTTGAGTTTAAGTTTCACTCACCTTGGTACTTAGTCAAAAGAAAGTCAACTGGGTCGAATTGCATTCGAAATGGACATGGGTTGATTTGGCATGGAGATGGGTTGATTTGGGTTGATTTGGGTGGAAATATCTAGGATAGAGGTTCGTAAGTGATTGTTGCATGCCATTTGGCAGAGGACAAATTGTAAGTTAATTTAAAGTTTTTTGCATTGTCCGATTTTATAGTTAAAAGCGGTTCATTTCGTTTTAGAAGTTGTAATTAGGTTAAGTAAGTGTAATTTGATCATTAATACAAGGTCGCTCATTGTTTGTCTCTTTTAATCTTCACAACAGTCAATTACAAGGGTGTTTGGATTTACTGATCCATCTGTCTTAATGGTCTATTCAGTGGTTAAGATCTGTAGGATCATGTTTAATAAGTTTGTTTGAGTTCATTGGAGTCAAAATTTTGGGTCTGCTAGAGCTAAAAGTCAAACTTGTGCCTTAATCCATCTTACTGTCCACTGTGGTGGATTTAGGATTGCAAAACCATTGATTTGTGTTTGAAAGTCTATAACATTGATTGCATTGGTTTTAGTTTATCATATAACATTAATCTCAGTCACAAAAATTGGATCCAAAATCCATTTTGGTCAAAATCTTAAATATCATCAAAAGTCAAAGTAGTTAAAAATCTGTTTTTGAGCCAAAAGCAAGGAATTTTCATAGCTTCATTCTTGAGCCATTTTCAGTGAAATTTGGCACTCTAAAAGTTCAATTGGTCTTTGTACTTATAAGCATTTTTGTGGATTTTTGTCATTTTTCTAAAAGCTTCAAACAAGCTTGTGAACTTGGGCCTATCTCCCCTGCTCCACTGTCTCAGTTGGTATTGAGATTTGCTCAGTTTTTGCAGCTAGTGCACAGGGCTCAAAAGAGTTTCTCATGGCCTGAATTTTGGTACAATTGGTCTCACCCAGGTCTTTTCCAAGTTCCAACCAGTAGTTTTCATTTTGAGCTTATTTTTAAGCTTGTGCTAGTGTCTAAAGTCACTACCCAGAAACTGTTTCTTAACTAAAAGCTCAAATATCAAATCTGTTGTAGGTTGTGATTCTGTTGGTTAGGCTTGTTTAATCTTGTTCCATTTTAGTTATCTTAGCTTATCATAGCTTGAGTATCAGTTTGGTAGCTTTTGGTGAGCTTTTGGCTTATTAAGTGCTTATTTCAATAAGCATTTCCACATCAGTTCTATAATCTTACACACAAGCCCTGGTTTTTCTATTTTTCCCAGCTTCCTAATACCATTTTAGACTTTTTCTGCAAATTTCAGATTTTTCCAAGTTCATTTGCTATTTTTCTTAATTTAAATTAGTTTTTAAGTCTTTTTAAATAGTATTTAATACAAAAATTAGAAAAGCTTCAAAAAATAATTTTCAATTTTATTAAGTTTAGATAAATATAAAAAGTGAAAAAGTAATTTTCCATATTTTCATAGTTTATTTTGTAATTTTAGCTATTTAATTAGTTTTAATAGTATTTAATTCCTAGAAAATAGAAAATAATCATAAAAATACAAAAATAGTTTTGAAAATTCTAGTTTGATATTTTAGACTTTTCCATTTCATAATTTTATTTTTCTAGCTTTATTTCCTAATTTCTTGTATTTTGGTTAATTATTAAATAGTTAAAAATAGTTTTAATTAATAATAATTAGGTAATTAGTGATAAAAATAATTTTCTTTTTCTAAAAGTTTCTTATATCATTAGGTTTGTAAAATGTATTTTCATATTTTAGGACTTTTATTTCTTAGATTTCGCTTTTTATTTTATACGTTTACGTAATTTTAATTTAAACGTAAGTTTTAGTTTTAAGTTTTAAACGTTCATCACTTTAAATATAGTGATAGCGTTTATTTAATAGATTTTATCTTTTTAACTTTCTTTAATTTGCATTTAAGCCGGTTTTAATTTGTTGGCTTTTTCTGTAGTTAATATCATATCCAAATCCTTTTCCCGTTCAAACTCCTCGATCACTAAACGTTTGATAATCCATTGCACAACTCATTGGGACATAACGACCGGGAAACATTGTACTCCTCGGATCTTCATTGCATCCGTGCTTAAGTCGCTTTTAAGTTTCTTGCTTGCGTGAGAAAACTTGACGGTTTCTGCACGCATCAAATTTTAGGCGCCATACCGCCGGAGTTGTGGTGATTATCTTCGTCTCAGCGATTAGTTGTTTGAGCCTCACTCTTTGTTCATACCATCCATAGATATATCTATCTATTTTCTTATAAAAATTTTCAAAACCCAAAACATCTCAAAACATATAAAACACAAAAATATTTTTCTTTTGTTTCTATATATGTATCACCATAAAATCAAAATAATCTTCTTTCCTCAATTTCATAATTCCTCTTCTTAACTCGAGATCCCTTAGAGTTATCTCCAGCATGCACTCGTTCCTCTAGATCATTGAGTCCTTTGCGTGATCTATCGAAATTCCAAGAAGACATTCTCGAGAGCGTCTTTGCCCAAATAGTCGAACCCGAGATTCGTACTATTTCAAACAACAATATGGCGTATTTAACGTATTATGGCGGAAATGCTCCAAGCACCCACCGAGGGTTATGGAGATGCCATCGTTTTACCCGTTATCGATTTCGATCACTTTGAATTGAAGACACATTTGATCCAACTTGTGTCTACAAATCAATTCCAGGGTCGATCGAGAAGACCAGTATGCACACATCCGTTGGTTTAACAAGTTGACTTCAACGATCAATTTCAAGGATGTGCCACAAAAGTCATCAATTTGATGCTTTTCCATTCTCTCTTGAGGGACGGCCGGATTTGGCTAGAAAAGAACCCCTCGATCCATCGAAACTTGGGAGGATCTTGTTCAAAAGTTTGTCAACTATTTCTTTCCTCCATCAAAGACGACTAATCTCAAAAATGAAATTTCGGATTTCGTCAAAATTTCGATGAAAACTTTGAGAGGCATGGAGAGATTCAAAGATCTCCTCAGAAATGCCCCATCATGAATTCACGGAGCTTCAACAAGTCAATATCTTTTACAATGGGTTGAACGGTAATGATCAAGATTCCTTGAATGCAGCCAGAAAGCAGCAATATCTTGAATCGTAGACCTAAAGATGTGATTGAGATTTGCGAGCAAAATCAAAGTTCCTATTTCTCGCAACAAAGTCAATGTTCAACACTCGCTTCTTCATCCGGTAACTCTTCCGAGTTAGCGACTCGATAGTCGCTCTAACGGACATCATCCATTGTATGATAAAAGAGGTAAAGGAAATCAAAAGCGAAATTCATAAGCTCGAACTACCAAAGCCGTAAACAAGGTGTGTGAAACTTGTAGTGGTCCACACGCAGTATTATGATTGTCAAGCAACCGATGCTTCCTTTTACCAATCTCCGTAGCTTGTAAACCACAATCAATACCGACCACAGTCGATCCTCACTACTGCACCTAGCGGTATGACACCACCGGTTTTCCTCCTGCAAAACCATGGCAATCGTAATCGCTTTGTTCGAATCAAGGACAAAATTTCAATAACTCTCCAAATTTCAATCAAACGGAACAATTTCAACCAACCTCAACCATATCAAGCTCCAAATCATCAAAGTTATCAACAACCTCCTCAAGCTCCCATGCCAAATGAATTCATGAAAATGATCGAGTCAAACATGCGTTCTATGCAAACTCGGATCAATAACATGAGAGGTGAGCTAAAAAGGAAATTGATACAACACTGTCTCGGCAGACAAATGAGTTAAAGAATATGATGAGCGGTTTCATGAACATGAATATGAACAAAGCTTCGCCATCTTCCGGAGGACTCCGTGCAATACTATTCCTAATCCCAATGCCGAGTTGAAAGCCGTCACCACTCGTAGTGGTAAGACGACAATGGACCTCGACTCCTATGCCCCTCCTCCCGTGGCATTTAGTCAAGTTACCAAGGAGACAACGGACAAGGTGCATTATTCAAGCCCACGGTATCAAGACACGTCCCACCTTCGTAGTCCAAGCTTCAATTCGAACCCAAGTTCCAAAGAAAAATCTTGAGCGAAAACACTTCCATCCCTCAAAAGTCTAGTCGACTTCCTTACCCATCAAGAATGAATGATGAGAAGCTCAAAGACAAAAACAAAGAGCGATGGAAAATTTTTCCAAATCTTCAATGAGCTTCACTTTGACATAAGCTTCGTTGATGCTCTCGTTCTAATGCCTAAATTTGCATCCACGCTTAAAGGCTTACTCACCAACAAAGATAAGCTATCATAGATGGCTAAAACCCTCTAAATGAGCAATGCTCGGTGCCATTCTTAATAAGCTTCCGAAAAGCTTGAAGACCCTGGCGTGTTCTTAATCCGTGTGATTTCTTGGGATGTTTCAATGCTCGCCTTGGCGATCTTGGCGCTAGCATTAACCTCATGCCACTCTCGGTATGGAAGAAACTATCTCTTCCCGAACTTTCATCCACTCGTATGACACTCGAGCTAGCGGATCGCACTGTAACTCGTCCACTTGGGATAGCCGAGGATGTCGTGATGAAAGTGGGAAAATTTCACTTTCATGCCGACTTTGTTGTAGTAGACTTGATGCGGATCCTAGAGTTCCCTCATCTTGGGAGAGCTTTCTTGAAAACAGTCGTGCTCGATTGATGTGTTTGTGAAGAGTTGACCATACGGGTTGACAACGAAGAGCTCACGTTAAATATTAACCAAGACTCCAAACCTCTATACAAAAGAGTGTTGCCACAATTGATCAAAATCGAAAGAATCAATGCAACACTCTCAAATTTCACTGAGTTAAGAGTGTTCACCAAAACGTAACGAGCTCAAAGCTTTGAAAATTACCCCGGTTCAAGCAAATGGTTTGAAAGTCGTACTGAGGATGTCAAGAGTGTTCTTGATGATGATGATGATCTAGAATCGAGACTTCACCGAAGTGGTGGAAACCGCTAGCTCTAAGAGCACACCACTTGTCCCACCTCCGGCATCGTTTGTCGATCGAGATTGTTAAGTCCGTGGATGAAACTAAACTCTCTTCGTTTCATCCGAGTTGGATGATGATGTTTGTGATCCAATGGAGACATTCTTCCCATTGATGAATTGCTCAAAATGATCCATCATCTTCTAGTCTTATTCCCGACTCTTCCATTCCTTCTCTCACCTCGATGAGGAAGATGACAACTTTGGAATGAAGTCGATGCATTTCTTAGTGATGAGTCAATTCCAACAGAATTGATAACACTTACTTTGATCCGAGGAGACATCCTTTTACGGAAAGTTTGTTGATTGAAGAACCGTTTCCCACCCTCCTCCCGGACATCTTCTTGACAATCACCATCTAAGCTTCAAGTTTGACTTAAATATGTCAAACCGGTGATTTGCTTCTCTCACGAGGAATGGACTTGCATTCTCATGTACGTCTTTATTCCATTCTTCACGAGATGGTGTGGTTGCTCTTTCCCTTTCTCTTTCGGAATGAGGACACCATCTTTGACCCCGGTATCATCCTTTATAGTTTCTACTATTAAAAATACCGCGGTTATATCTCGTCGGTGTGGAACTTTCGATGTTCATATGTTCATTAACATTGTGAACGAAAGTCCGATCGAGATTGGTTTTCCACGTTACTTTCCCATGAACAAATGAATACGGGTCGAGTCAAGCTAGCGACTCGAGAATCAAAAACAAGAGCATGCTATATGGGTTTTCACCCATATTTCGTCTTCTTACCTCTTTCTACCACCCTAGTGTGGGGGTTGCCACATGTTTCAAAAAAAAAAAAAAAAAAAAAAAAAAATCTTCTTTCTAAATAATGGCCGTAATATTTCCCTTTACGTTTTTGTTTCGCATAACCGCGGTACTTTGAATATTGAGGGCAATATTCATTTCTAAGTGTGGGGAATTTCGCGAATTTCATATATTATTTACCCAATTCCCGCTTTTGGCCAAAAATTTTTTTTTGAGTAAGTGTTCTAAACTTACTCATCTTGGTTATCATCCGCCATGTCTCGTAAGACAAAAGGATTAGCTAATCCAGAGCAAACGGCTCTTGGTAAAGATTTCTCAAATCCGCTTATATGGCTTGCAATTTGCCCAAAATTGTATGGTATTCATTTCACCATATCCTAAAAAGTGAAGAGTTGGCTAGCCGCAAGATTATGGCTTGTGGTAAAGGCGTGGAAAACCATAATTGGTAATCGACTCACCAAAGATAATATTGATAATTTATCTAAGAGTTGGCTAGTCCGTAAGGGTACGGCTCGTAAAGACAAAATCAAATCCGTTGAAAGTCGGTGGTTTGCTCAAAATCACATGGTTATCGGTGTACCATGGTTCTTACTTGAACTGAAACATTTGGCTACTCCAAAAGTAATGGCTTTTGGTAAAGAGATTAAAATCCATTATGTTTTCTCAAATCATTGCTAGGGACTAGCAATATCTCGACATGGGGATTGATGGTGTCTAAATACTCATCATTTTGTACAAAATAAATCGCAAAATCATCGAAAACACCGAAACACATCAAAATGATCAAAATATCACAAATCGTTGTTTTATGTGTTTTAAATGCAAAATATCAAAATCGATGAAAAACATATCAAATTTGCAAAATTGCGCTTTAGTCCCCAAGTTTCAAAAGTTGTCAAAAATAGTCCCCGAGCACATAATTTCAAAAGTAAAGTCACCAAAGGTCCTTTTAAAATCAAAAGTTGTCAAAATTAGTCCTTTGGTGAAAAATATGAAAAGTTTGAGAAAATTACAAAAATGGTCCTTCAAGTTTCAAAATTGGCAGAAATGGCCCCTGGAAAATTGCAAAGTGGCAACATTGGTCCTTATACTTTTGGAACTTGTCATTTTCAGCCCTTGGAACAAGTTTGATGAGTTGGCAGTCTAGGCCCTTGTAGTTTCAGAATTGACACATTTGGTCCCTCTAATTATTAAGCCATTAAACCTATTTTGGACCCCCTTTCACCTTGGACCCCTGTCAAAATCCATTGTGAACCCCCCTATTATTAAACACTTGCCTGGTCAAATCCTGGTCAAATCCCTCAACCCGCCAAAGTCCACCCCTTTCACCTGCTTTCCCTGAAACTCAGCTACACCCATCCCCCCTCCCCAATCCCACTCTCCCATGTCCCCTCCACCTTAGCATACCTCCAAACTTCATTTAAAGCTTCCCTAACCCCTCACTCAACCCTCAATTGGCAGACAACCATTTTGGCGCCAAAAACCTATTTAAACGGTTGAGATTAATTTGAGCCATCCAATGGCTATGGATTGGTGGGATAGATTCGAAGAGAGAAGAAGACTTTGGAATATAAAAGAGAGAAAGGAAGCAAGTTGAGTAGTAGAATTTTAGCTTAAAATTTCTTATTGTCGTTTTTTTTGTCAATGTATTAGTTTAAATTAAAAGTTGTAGTTTCTTGTTCAAAATGTTAAACTCAAGTTAAGATTGCAGATTATCAAGTTATAATCGGTGGTTCCAAGTTTTTATCCAATTTCACATTTGTGCTTTTATCGTTGAATTTTTCCATTTCAAACTCTAAAACAAAAGCTTCAACTAGCTTTATTTTTCGATTCAATAAGCTATATGAGCTTCTTATAGCTTTGTATAAGCTTGAGTTTAAGTTTCACTCACCTTGGTACTTAGTCAAAAGAAAGTCAAACTGGGTCAGAATTGCATTCAGAAATGGACATGGGTTGATTTGGCATGGAGATGGGTTGATTTGGGTTGATTTGGGTGGAAATATCTAGGATAGAGGTTCTGTAAGTGATTGTTGCATGCCATTGTGGCAGAGGACAAATTGTAAGTTAATTTAAAGTTTTTTTTGCATTGTCTGATTTTATAGTTAAAACTGGTTCATTTCTGTTTTAGAAGTTGTAATTAGGTTAAGTAAGTGTAATTTGATCATTAATACAAGGCTGCTCATTGTTTGTCTCTTTTAATCTTCACAACAGTCAATTACAAGGGTGTTTGGATTTACTGATCCATCTGTCTTAATGGTCTATTCAGTGGTTAAGATCTGTAGGATCATGTTTAATAAGTTTGTTTGAGTTCATTGGAGTCAAAATTTTGGGTCTGCTAGAGCTAAAAGTCAAACTTGTGCCTTAATCCATCTTATCGTCCTTTGTGGTGGATTTAGGATTGCAAAACCATTGATTTGTGTTTGAAAGTCTATAACATTGATTGCATTGGTTTTAGTTTATCATATAACATTAATCTCATCACAAAATTGGATCCAAAATCCATTTTGGTCAAAATCTTAAATATCATCAAAAGTCAAAGTAGTTAAAATCTTTTTGAGCCAAAAGCAAGGAATTTTCATAGCTTCATTCTTGAGCCATTTTCAGTGAAATTTGGCACTCTAAAAGTTCAATTGGTCTTTGTACTTATAAGCATTTTTGTGGATTTTGTCATTTTCTAAAAGCTTCAAACAAGCTTGTGAACTGGGCCTATCTCCCCGCCCACTTGCCTCGGTTGGTATTGAGATTTGCTCGCTTTTGCAGCTAGTGCACAGTGGCTCAAAAGAGTTTCTCATGGCCTTAGTTTTGGTACAATTGGTCTCACCCAGGTCTTTTCCAAGTTCCAACCAGTAGTTTTCATTTTGAGCTTATTTTTAAGCTTGTGCTAGTGTCTAAAGTCACTACCCAGAAACTGTTTCTTAACTAAAAGCTCAAATATCAAATCTGTTGTAGCTTGTGATTCTGTTGTTTAGGCTTGTTTAATCTTGTTCCATTTTAGTTATCTTAGCTTATCATAGCTTGAGTATCAGTTTGGTAGCTTTTGGTGAGCTTTTGGCTTATTAAGTCTTATTTCAATAAGCATTTCCACATCGTTCTATAATCTTACACAAGCCCTGGTTTTTCTATTTTCCCAGCTTCCTAATACCATTTTAGACTTTTCCTGCAAATTTCAGATTTTCCAAGTTCATTTGCTATTTTTCTTAATTTAAATTAGTTTTAAGTCTTTTAAATAGTATTTAATACAAAAATTAGAAAAGCTTCAAAAAATAATTTTCAATTTTATTAAGTTTAGATAAATATAAAAAGTGAAAAAAGTAATTTTCCATATTTTTCATAGTTTATTTTGTAATTTTTAGCTATTTAATTAGTTTTTAATAGTATTTAATTCCTAGAAAATAGAAAAATAATCATAAAAATACAAAAATAGTTTTGAAAATTCTAGTTTGATATTTTAGACTTTTCCATTTCATAATTTTATTTTTCTAGCTTTATTTCCTAATTTCTTGTATTTTGGTTAATTATTAAATAGTTAAAAATAGTTTTTAATTAATAATAATTAGGTAATTAGTGATAAAAATAATTTTCTTTTTCTAAAAAGTTTCTTATATCATTAGGTTTGTAAAAATGTATTTTTCATATTTTTAGGACTTTTATTTCTTAGATTTCGCTTTTTATTTTATACGTTTACGTAATTTTAATTTAAACGTAAGTTTTTAGTTTTAAGTTTTAAACGTTCATCACTTTAAATATAGTGATAGCGTTTATTTAATAGATTTTATCTTTTTAACTTTCTTTAATTTGCATTTAAGCCGTTTTTAATTTGTTGGCTTTTTCCGTAGTTAATATCATATCCAAATCCTTTTCCCGTTCAAATTCCTCGATCACTAAACGTTTGATAATCCATTGCACAACTCGCTGGGACATAACGACCCGGGGAAACATTGTACTCCTCAGATCTTCATTGCATATGTGCTTAAGCTGTTTTAAGTTTCTTGCTTGCGTGAGAAAACTTGACGGTTTTGCACGCATCAGTTTCTCTTTCACCTTTGAGGCTTCGGAATCTTTAGCAAAGACAAGCTCGTAGACTTTTAAGTTGCCTATGAGTTCATCAAGGGTGAGGATTGTCAAATCTTTTGATTATTCGATTGCCGTCACCTTGGATCTCCACTTGGATGAAAGTGCCCTTAGATATCTCCTAACATGGTTACGGCTAGAAGAAGATTCATCAAGTGCTTGTAAAGATGTAATAATAGTATTAAAGTTAGCAAAAGAATGATCTATAGTTTCCTCATCCGATATTGAAAATTATTCATATTGTTGAATAAATAAATCAATTTTATTATTTTTAACTTGTTGATTACCTTGATGAGTTACAACTAAAGAATTCCAGATTTCTTTAGAGGTTTTAAACAGAGAAATTCTTTCGAATTCCTTTTTGGGTAAAGCATTATATAAAACCATTTTAGCTTCACTATTTTTTGAAAGCTTTTTCTTCATTTCATCATTTAATTTATCATGAGGTATGTTAACTAAATTTCCTTTATCATCTTTTGAGGTAGCCTCAAAATCGCGTTCAACAATAATGTACCAAAGATCAATATCTTTAGACTTCACATACGTTTCGAATCTATTTTTCCAATATATAAAACCATTAGTTTCAAGTAGTGGTGGTCGTTGCATAGATTGCCCTTCCTTGTAATTTTCGAACCCATAGTGATCGAAAAGTTTTAAAATACCGCTTACTTTAAAACTTTTATAAACTTAGCTCTTGATGCCAATTGTGGAAAACTAGAAGGGGGGGGGGTTGAATATTTTTGTCGATTTTAAGTTAGTTTCAAAAAAATTAGATTCGATATTATGTGAAATCGTATGGATGTAGAGAAAGTATAGATCTAATGATAAAGCAAGTAAATAAAGTAAAGCAAGGGATAAAAATGACACAACCGATTTATAGTGGTTCGGCTACAAGGACACCTTCCTTGCCCTACTCCACTCCCCGAGTCACCTACTCGAGAGTTCAAGCACTATGTCAACAAACTCCTTCAAGTTGGCGGAGAAGCCTTCACAACGTTGCTTACACCTTTTTCCAGTACAAAGCTAAATACCGAGTTCGTAACACGGTGGACCAAACCAACACGACTATTACACAACAACTATGTGAAATATCAAATACAAGATCTTTGCTACAGAAATATTGTGGAGGAACAAATCAATCAAGGACCCCTTGCTTGGATAACTTGTAAAATGCTCGTGATCTCGACTTAGAGAAGGACCTATATGAGAATCACAATAGAAAGAAAGAAGAACAACTCTCAAGATCAAGTGATCTTTTGTTAGAAGAGAATGAGAGTGTATGAGAGAATTAGTAAGAAGAGGGTAAGTTAGAATGAAGAAATGGCTCTCTATTTATAGGCAAAACTTGCCACTTGCTCCCCGGATCCCTGCATCCCTCCCACAAGGATCCGTCTAGTGTAAACCTAGGGATCCGTGGGACACTCCTCTTTGCCCATGGGTTTTTTGGTTATGGGTCATGGGTTATGGGTTGGTCCATGGGTATTTCTTTAGATACAATGTATCTAATGAGTACAGTGTATCTAGTCTTGTGGGTATGGGTCAATACCATGGGTTTTGGATAAGATCCATGGGTTGTGATTTTTACCCATCCTAATAAACTATTACAACAAATGATTTATTACAACAATTTGTATTAAGTGACTATATGTAAATGTTTTACAAAAAATAACATGTATCATTATAATTGTACTTATGATAACATTATATATTTGTTATCAACAAAACACAAAGAGATCGCAAAATATTAATAAACGTTTTTACGGTTTATTTGTATTAACAGACACTATATTATTTTCATATGTACGAGTAAAATCATTTCAGAATGTACATGGATGAGGTAAAGGGAGGACAAAATTGGGTGCACGAGAAGGATCAGTTATGGTGGTTTCCAGGAAGTGTTACCCATTTTAAACATGGAGCTACTTAATACATTGTGAGGTATTTATAAAGAACTTCCTTTATGTTCTGAAATTGTGTTGATCGCAAGTATATTTTGAAATTTGTGTCACAAATGTTTAAGGAGGTGTTGGAACAGGAATTAAGTATAAGCAGATTTCTTGCTTCTCTAAATCTATCATTTTTCCAATTGTTGCTCAATAATAAGTGAGTTACGGTCTTGATGACAAATGTTGATTACGAAAGACTAGAAAACTTGATTGTGATTTTTTCTTTGTTGGATTAGATGGACTTATTTCATTTTTTTCTGCAAGATTTTTCAGCCTATTACTTATATGAGTTGATTCTGTATACAGAGACAACTACATGTTGGGATGTCAGAGGTGGATATGATTCTAATTTCTAAGAAAAATAATTTCACTTTTCAATTTGGCTTCGTCTTAATATGGTACACACTTTTACTAACTTTTGCAAGTTATAATAGAACAAGGGAGGGTTTTGAGTACGTACACATGTGGGTAGTAAGTACTCGATGGGTTTCTAACTTGGTTCATATGCAATGTACAGTAAACATGGATCCGAATGTGAAATCATCAAGCAAGAGTAGACATTCAAAGCATATTCGAAGATGCGTATACATTATGGCAGTTTTGCAATCGTTATGTAAAACACATAAATCAATAATTTTGTATTCAAACATCCCGTCGCGAAACGCCCCGTTTTCAACATTTACAAAGTCAAAAGTTTCTTTATAATGAACATGCTTGGTTCAAAACAAGTAAAGAGAAAAGGAAAGATAAAGGGAATATAAAAGGAATACTAATATAATAAAATCTCATACTAGTCAATTTAGTGAGGAATAAAGTATTACCTGGGTAATGGATGATTATATTCCCCCTAACCAAGCAACACTTTTTATTTCCATACCCATTACTTACCCCTTAAACCCCTCTACCAAGCATTACCTAATTCCACCAATCAACAGTGCATTCATATTTAATAAATTTTTATTAAAACAAATTACTAACGTGAACCAATACTATACCCTCTTTACGAAAAGCGACTATTTTTCATCATCTTACAAAAACGGTCTGTAGTGTGTTTCTCGTTTTATGCAAACGCTACCCACCGAAACCAACTACTCGACACATGTGCACGCGCGTTCATCAATTTGCGTTGCTATCTCATGTAGGCTGCAGATGTTTTTTGACTTTTTCTACTCTTTCTTTTTTCAAGAATCATGAATTTTTGCCAACTTTGTTGACTACGTCGCGCATGGTAGTGAGTATATGGGCTCATTTGTCAATTTTATTTGAATATTCAAGAGTCATGAATTTTTGCTAATGTACATTTGTCTTTTTTGATTTTTTTCCCATTATATATGCGTACAGGCTCTTACGCGCAGTCTATTTTTCCTATTATCATGCGATGTGAATTTTAATGCGCGTTACACTTCGTCTTTTATTTGGTTTGCTCATTCTCAGCGTGCATGGGGCTAATATGCGCGAGTCTTTTATCAATTTTGATGCGCACTAGCATTTGTTTTTTTATGAAATTTTGTCTACTAATTTGGTATTGGCTTAGATTTGTAGCGCGCATGGGCTATTTACACGCATGCTAGTATCGCACAAACATTTGTTGCGCACTAGCTAGTTTGGTAGTGGGAAATCTAAATAAACACGCCTAATAAATTTTGCATCCTTATCTGACACGTGAACAGGGCCGCCTCATGAATGACGAAATTTTTGAGGGCCCTATACGAAATTATATAATAAGGCCTTTCGTTAAGTAATATTATTTATCAATTGTCATCGTTTATAAGATATAATGCAATTAGTTATCTAAACGTTATAACATATTACTCATTTATGATATTTTTTCATCTAAATACTATTTTTACATCATGAAAAATATGTTTACACATGAATATAATTATTAACGGGACAAATTTTGAGGCCCTAAAAATTCTTATCAGTCGCTCATCTTGCACACTCTCAAAGACGGCTCTGCACGTGAACTGTTACCAAGTTATGGATTAGCCAGGTGTAATAATATATCTAACGGATGATTGACCGAAAGTTCATTTTCATAAAATATATATGCACGATTCATTTTGATAATCTACTGTCGTAAAGGTTCATTTAAAATTTTTTATACTTCTACTACGTCACTGCCTATGTCTGGTGATCAATTCGTGAATATATCTAATACGCCACTGCCTATGTCATAATGGTAATAAAGTTCTTCCACCACACTATATTTATACCACCCCATAAGCTCTTGTCCTTCAAACCATAATAATCCTCATCAACCAATAACTTTTTTTATAAGAAGCATCAACACTAAGCTTTAACAACAATGGCGTTATCTCCAGAATCTGAGCATCCAATCAAAGCCTATGGTTATGCTGCTCGTGACACTTCGGGAACATTTTCTCCACTCACCTTCTCTCGAAGGTATAGTATACACAATATTAAAAGTGTTCTATTCTTATAAAATTTATACACATGTATACCACCTAATATATCTTTTGAGTTGATTCGTCACGACGAAATGGGGTTTGGACGTTTGGTTCTAGACTGTTTTCTTAGTATTTGTAGTATGAAATATTGTACTATGTGATCAGATCTTTTTTTTTTTTTTTTTTGATATTATGTGTATGAACTATGTGTAATATTTATCGTACGATTGATTTTTGTTGATGGTGTTTTACAGGGCTACGGGTGATAAAGATGTGAGGTTTAAAGTATTGTATTGCGGGATCTGTCATTCTGATCTTCACTTTGCTAAGAATGAATGGGGCATGACAACTTATCCCATTGTTCCTGGGTATGTTTTAATCGACTTTCTTTTTTTATTTTTCGTTTAATAGTTAATGAATACGGGGTACATATTTGTCTCAAATTATATGTTATTTTTAATTCGGTTTTGTTTTAAACAAAATGATTTTGCTAAGTGAATATAATATTTTTTCAAATCCTACACAGTAACACAATATGCAAATGAACATTTAGTTTCAGAGATAACATGTACTTGTTTTCTTTAAAAAAAATTATTTTGACTTTCATGTTTGTCATTGTATTAAGGAGAACATTAATTCTAGACGATTGGTATTTCCTAGGGGTGGCAATTCGGGTCGGGTTCGGGTTGGCGGGTTCGGGTTGTCGGGTTAGCGGTCGAGAAAATCCCAACCCAAACTGAGCTATTTAAATCATCGGTCATTATGTCAACCCTAACTCTTTTAGACATAACTCGAACCTAACCCATTTAACCCATATATATACTTGGGTTGGCGGGTTAAATAGGTTACTGGGTTGAATATGTTAAACAGTTGAATCGGTTCAATGGTTTCGGGTTGACCCATTTAACCCTTTTATACACAAAAGTTGCACATTACACGAGTTAAATAGGTTGTTGGGTTGACTGTTTAACACATTTAACTGCATAATAACATATAAATAATTTTGAGTTTATGAAGAAAAAATCTTAAGCGGGTTGGCGGGTCGACCCGCTTATTTTATTCTCAACCCGAACACGACTGTTTAATAAAGCGGGTTAGATAGATCGACCCAAACGACCCGAAATCTATTTAGCACAACCCGAACTCGTTAATTTTCGTGTCGATTTGGTCGGGTTTCGTGTCGGTCAAAATTGCCACCCCTAGTCTATCTTCTATACTACTATATAAAGCGTTTAAGTTGTGGGCCCACAAAAATTAAGATAAGGAGCTTGATCATTGGTGGCGTGTGTCACTTCTCTAACTAAAAAATATGAGGGATGATTTCTAACAAACTAAAATAAATAACTCCGATAATGGGATGACACGTATAAACCTTAACTAATTAATCACATTTATTTTAAATTTAAATATCTTTTAATTCGTTTAATTTTTTATGATCTAATTTCACCATATTTTTAAAATTTTATCTCTTTAATTCAACATCCATTTTGATATATTTTTATGAGTATTTAGTTTTACATTTTCAAGAGGTTTATTTTATTTTGATCCAAATTTTATAACTTTAACCTTTATTTCAATCAATACAAACTTTATTTATCAAAATCATTTACTTTTGGGAAAGTGTTTGTGGGAAAGAGATTGTGAAGGTCTTTTTATATGCGAATAATAATGTCACGGGAAAGATACGGAAAACCCAAACAAACACATATACATTTGGAGTGTTGTGAAATAAATTCACTAAGAGGGTGTTTGGCAACCCAACCAAAACGTGATTATTTGGTTATCACGTTTTCAAAACGTGGATAATCAATTTTTGGTGTTTGGCAAACAACTCTAATAATCACTTATCTATGTTATATATCAGCCAAAACGTGGTTTTGCCACTGCATGTTGAGAGTTACTTTTGCATAACGTGGTTTTATTTCATCAGTTTCAAAACGTGATAATCAATCTCAAACACCCCCTAAGCGGGTAGGGAATTGCGAGGAGAGTTGGGTTAGCAATTCATTTACTATATTTATTATATAACTATATTTATCGCCGCCGTTGTGCGCGGGTGTCCAACTAGTATTTACTATGTAAGATTAGGGCCTTGTGGGCATCGGGTATCAAATATTGTTTTTGAAAGTGATTAACTACATAATTTACAACAATTATTTGTGGTCAATAATTACAGTTCTTATAATTATTTACGAGATATAAATAATAGAGTTGTTGAATTATAATTTTATACTCCGTGTTTGTAAGTTATGTCTCTATATAAGACCTGATTATATGACTTATGCTCCCTTTGATACATGCAATTTTCTTTTGTCAAATTGGTCAATTCTTTTACACAGAATTTTTTGTTTAGTTAAATGGGCAGAAACACCATTTTTTCCCCTGAACGCCTAATTTGACTAATGCTCCAAACCGAACGACCTAAATCTGATGCTGTTTTAGGGGGCCCTTTTGATGTATACTTCTTCTAATGAAAGATGTAATTTAATAGTTTTTGTTTGGTGCCTCACCTTGACTTGTTTCTTAATTACTTTATTTGTTTAAGGTTTATTATGTGTAGACTGTAGACTTCCAACTTCAGTGTATTTTATATTTTGTGTGATATGTCCTTTTTAACATCATCTTCTGAGAACTTTGTTTTCTGTATTAAGCTCTACCTGACTATGGAGTGATTCATACTAATTCATAGGAAGGTAGTGACTTATAAATCTAACTAAATGACAGATAGAGCTAATCATATTATACATAAATCAGTGCAATACCGCTTTGCGCTTTGAAAATGGATATTGCCATGTGGGAAAAAATATTGTTTGGCTTTTTTGCCAAAGCTATCAAGCAACATTGCCTTGCACATTAAGATTTATTTATTTTTTCATGTTACGATTATTTTCAAACAACTAATGGTAGTCACTTTTTTTTACATGATGACAGAATTTTGATAACTTGGATATTTATTTTTTTATTTTTTTTATTTTACAAGGCTTGATGAGTAATCTTGTAATAACCTTTGAATCGATAGGAACATATTATTCGTAATAGTGTAGGTATTATTCTAAATTTATAACTATGATGATTAATGCAGGCATGAGATTGTGGGTGTCGTGACAGAAGTAGGCAGCAAAGTCGAGAAATTCAAAGTTGGGGACAAAGTGGGGGTTGGATGTTTGGTGGGATCATGCGGATCATGTCAAAGCTGTGCTGATGATCTTGAAAACTACTGTCCAAAACAAATTCTCACATACGGGTTCCCCTACTATGATGGCACACGCACTTACGGTGGGTACTCAGATCATATGGTTGCAGAAGAGCATTTTGTGCTTCGTTGGCCAGAAAACTTACCTCTTGATTCCGGTGCACCCTTGCTATGTGCTGGGATCACAACTTACAGCCCCCTCAGACACTTTGGGCTAGACAAGCCTGGTGTGAAAGTGGGTGTAGTTGGTCTTGGTGGGCTAGGTCATGTTGCTGTCAAGCTGGCTAAGGCTTTTGGTGCTGAAGTTACTGTTTTCAGTACCACCGCTGCTAAGAAGCAAGAAGCCCTTGAAGGACTCAAAGCTGACCATTTCATCGTGAGCAAAGATGCAGAGCAGATGCAGGTATAGTAGTAGCTAGTAAGAGATATGTTAGTAATTTGTTCATATGTGATTCGTGGATTAATTTTGTCTGGTTTTTTAAACAGTCTGCAGCGAGTTCCTTGGATGGAATAATTGACACAGTCTCGGCTACTCACCCCATTGCACCATTGCTCAGCGTTCTAAAACCACATGGGAAGCTTGTTCTTGTTGGTGCACCAGAGAAGCCACTCGAAATAGCTGCGTTTTCTTTAATTATGGGTAAGCATTTAATCATCTTCTTTTTTAAACATTGTCTATGTCTTTGATGATGCTCAAACTTAGCCTAAATGAAATTGCATTTGCAGGGAGGAAAATTGTTGCTGGTAGTGCGATTGGCGGGCTGAAAGAGACTCAAGAAATGCTTGATTTTGCAGCAAAGCATGGCGTAACTGCAGATATCGAGCTTATTCCTATTGATTATGTGAACACTGCCATGGAGCGTATCTTGAAATCTGATGTTAGATACCGATTTGTCATTGATGTTGCAAATTCACTCAAAGCTCCATAGATTTGGCCCTTGGTGAAGTTGCTTTGGTATTGTGTTAATCGTTTAAGAACTCCAGCGTGTCGGTCTGGCTAGAAACAGTGTTGGATTATTTCTGGCATGGTTTTCAGATACAATCTTTGTTGAACTTATTATCATCTATTTTCTATTTGATCTAGTTACTTTTTGTGGTTTAGTTATTGCAAGAGAGAGTCTCTCTTACATGAAAACTATTAATTGCATTTTACGAGACTCTGAACTTACATATGCATCATCGCCTTTTACGAGTTTTGTTTGAATTGCATAGCTTATGAATGATTGTTGAAATCATAAGCTTTCGAAACAGAAGGTACTTGAAGTAACTTCTAAAATCAAGCTTGAGCTTGTAATATAACTTATAGGTGAACTAACATAAGATATCCCAAGAATACTAGTGGCCCTATAATATAATATAATAACAGTGTATCTCTTAGAATACAGAATACTTAAAAAGACATTGGTACGTACTTAGTATTATGGTAGGAGATAGGGTTGCACAAATACATGTATCCGACTAACCCGACCCCACTCAAAACCTTACAAATATTATTCGTATTAACTCGATTAACCCGAACTCTTATTACGGTCAAGTTTGAGCTGAAAGTTTAGCTCTTATATGAGGTTCGGGTTAATAATTTTCTTGTTTTACAATAATAATTGACGATGTCTTTTCTTTTCTTTTTTCTCATATAATACTAGTTTTCTTTGCTTATCAACTATGAATATGGAGATTATTACCTATTTGGGTTTGAAGTGACATCTCACGGATACGTGTACTTATTTCATCTTCGTACCTTCTGTCTCTTTTCTAGTTGTTTCTCCACTCTCATGGAGATGACTTGTTTGAACCGTAATTCAATAGTGACGAAGACTTGGCTATCTAGTTATACTTGATATAAGGAGTTACGTTGTATTGCTCACAGATTATAAATATCACTTTAAGGAGTTACTTTGTAGTACTCAGTGTCTCACGTAGTTGAGGATATGTCAAGAGGTTTTGTACTACTTATACTTTGTTGGGGGTATAAATTACATGATTCTTTTGCATGAAGACATCACACCATTCTTAGTCGATATAAGCACAAGCTTAAGTCACAACTCTGGGACATTTTACTTCATTCTCAAGTTCGCCATATTGGGTTGTCTCCACATGTGGTTACTAGAAATAGCCGTTGGATTTGATACAAGGTCTTGGTAAAATAGTTAGACAATATTAAATGGTATTGTTAGTAGATTGGGTTTATCGACATCTTCTCACAGGCTGATATGGTTTATGTTAATGCTTCATGTACACATTCTTATGCTGCTTTGGATACATCGCAACCACTCGGGGAGAGAAATGTTTACATCAAGGACGCGCAGCAAGTTCACGTGATCGAGTTCAATGATTTATGTCGGAGATTGGTTGATTCTATATCCTTCTTTCGTCTTCTTTCTATGCACTTCTCCCTTATCCACCTTCACCATTTTCAGGCAACAAATTCAAGATGATCAGTGCTTTAACGTGTTACTTTGGTGTTATCGTTTTGTATTTCGTTGGATATATGTGTACATCGTGGGCTGAAATGAATTATGTAAAGATAACTGGGATGAATTTGGTGAGAAGAAGATGTTGATATTTTGTTCCCCCGAATGGAAAACTATGAATAAGGTCGAGTCTATAGTCTATTCTACTTTTTTTTTCTGCTGCGAGTTAGAAGACCAAGGATTGTTTAGACATCTATCAGAAGATCTATTCAGCATCAGGGTTTTCAGAGTTAGAAGACTAAAGACAGGTTGCAATTGTTCATCAAAAGACTTCTTCAAAATTAAGTTTTATATCAGAAGGGTTGTTAGTTTGGAGCAGAGTACTAACTTTGGGAGAGCAAAATTCCATATTTAATCACTAGTTAGATTTGCTTATGTTGTTCTTCTACAAGTAAAAAGATGGCAACTAAAAAGATTTATAAAGCTGAAAGGATTTATGAAGTTTGAAGACCATGAAGACATTCTCGGAGCTGCTACACTTATGTTTTGTACTATTTAGTTTTACTTTTAAGGAACGTTGGAATCAATTCCCGTTTGACATCACTTTGGGGAGAGATTGTTAGTCTCGTTAAAGTGAAGCCATTATGGAAATTACATTAGTATCTTAAGTTACTTATACGCAGGGACTAGTTTAGTCAACAGTGTAAAGTTAGGCGTGTAAGTGGCTATATACACCCTCCTAGTCATAACTAGGTGGGTGAATCTCCCATTTGTAACATTAGAGGTGTGTGAGTTTTCTCATTCTTCTCTATAGAAACACACGCATCTTCCCCTTTCTATTCACTAATAATACCATGTCTAATTCTTATTTTGACCCATGGCTGGTGTTCACTTTTGCTGCTATATTTGCAGACCTTGGTTATTTCAACATGACTAATTTAGCGACGTCGGTATCTTGGCGGGGCAACCTTACCCAGGTGGTGGTTGCAGCCATGACTGGCGTTCGCCTTTATGAGCCATTGCGTGATGATCATCCAGTTTCGGTAAAGATGTGAGCGTATGTATGTATGTGTGACTGATATTCAGCGATCAGTGGGCTGAATTAGGCTATTATAGCAATAAAGAGTCTTTGGATCAAGTTATAACATAATTGAAAATTTTTCTCGCCTACAACCACCTCTTTATTGACTTCTAAACTGACCTTCAAACACTTGGACGGACTTTTTAGTCCTGGGCAAAAAAAAGAAAGAATGGTGTTAAATATGACGACTTTACGAAGTCGAGATACTGATTGCATTAGGAGTGGCAAAATGGGCAATACGGCTGGTTTGGATCACTGGTTAGCACGAGTACTTTTTAGTACAGGTATGCTTCAACTGCAAACATTTTTGGATCTAATTTTAATGAATTTTGCATTAATAGCATATACCACTACATATTCTAAATAATAAACATTCGGCGTTTTGTGGTTAGAATTTTGGTGTATGATGAATTTAGGGATTAGTTTTGTGCGCAATTGTTAATTTTAGTCTTAAATCCAACAATGACCCAATATGAAGGTGAATATATCTTCTTCTCCTATTCATTTGGTTCAAATTTATAGTTCTGGTCATATTTGAAGCCTAGGCAATATGTTAGGTTGTTTGTCAAGTATTTTGAAATGCAATCATGAATGCAGGTAATATGCACTTTCAAATAAGCTGCTTATTGAAGAGTTTTTTAGTGAGTGTTTTTTGGGTGAATTTAATGATGTTTTGTGTGTTTTTCAGGCTGACAAAGGGAGAGTTGAGAGGAGGTGCTAAGGTTGTTCTGATTACGCATGATCAAGTTACTGTTTTTCGAATTTTTAAGTTAGTATTCAAGTTGGTTATGGTTTTCTAATATGTGTATGAAAGTGTTTTATTGGATGACTAAAACATAATATGCCACGACCACATGGCTGACATCGTATCACTCATTTTGCAGGAGCATTGAAGTTGAGGGTCTAATCGAATTCTGCAACTTTTTTCCTCCTATGCGTTCTATACTTCCATGAATCAGTTCAACAGACTAAGGCTACAATCATTGGCTACAGGTACCTTAACCAATAGACAAGGATACAATTAGGTTGTAGCTTTGTGAATATTAAACATTTTTATATAAATAAAACAACGTATGAGCTACAGCTAAACTTATACTAATATGCTGATGGTTATTGTTGTTTTAGATATGAATGAAGGAGCAGAGGCGAGTTGTACTAAATCATACAAGAATGATAGATGCAAACGTTATGTGCCCCAAGGTTGTATGACCAATTATTTCTGTACATCTTATGGACAGTTCTTTATGTCGTCTTAACCTTTGACACTGTGGAAAACTAGAAGGGGGGGTTGAATAGTTTTCCATTTTAAGTTAGTTTCAAAAACTTTAGATTCGATATTATGTGAAATCGTATGGATGTAGAGAAAGTATAGATCTAATGATAAAGCAAGTAAATAAAGTAAAGCAAGGGATAGAAATGACACAACCGACTTATAGTGGTTCGGCTACAAGGACACCTTCCTTGCCCTACTCCACTCCCCGAGTCACCTACTCGAGAGTTCAAGCACTATGTCAACAAACTTCTTCAACTTGACGGAGAAGCCTTCACAACGTTGCTTACACCTTTTTCCGGTACAAAGCTAAATACCGAGTTCGTAACACGGTGGACCAAACCAACACAGCTATTACACAACAACTATGTGAAATATCAAATACAAGATATTTGCTACAGAAATCTTGTGGAGGAACAAATCAATCAAGGACCCCTTGCTTGGATGACTTGTAGAATGCTCGTGATCTCGCCTTAGAGAAGGACCTATATGAGAATCACAATAGAAAGAAAGAAGAAAAACTCTCAAGATCAAGTGATCTTTTGTTAGAAGAGAATGAGAGTGTATGAGAGAATTAGTAAGAAGAGGGGTAAGTTAGAATGAAGAAATGACTCTCTATTTATAGGCAAAACTTGCCACTGTTCCCCGGATCCCACGGATCCCTCCCACAAGGGATCCGTCTAGTGTAAACCTAGGGATCCGTGGGACGCTCCTCTTTGCCAATGGGTTTTTTGGTTATGGGTCATGGGTCATGGGTTATGGGTTGGTCCATGGGTATTTCTTTATATACAATGTATCTAATGAGTACAATGTATCTAGTCTTGTGGGTATGGGTCAATATCATGGGTTATGGATAAGATCCATGGGTTGTGATTTTTACCCATCCTAATAAACTATTACAACAAATGATTTATTACAAAAATTTGTATTAAGTGACTATATGTAAATGCTTTACAAAAAATAACATGTATCCTTATAATTGTACTTATGATAACATTATATATTTGTTATCAACAAAACACAAAGAGATCGCAAAATATTAATAAACGTTTTTACGGTTTATTTGTATTAACAATCTCCCCCTTTTTGGTGATGACAAAACATAATATTATGATGAGTAAAACTTAAGGTTAGATGTATGTTTTGAAATCCTAAGTTTTACTTCTTCTCCTCCTTTTTGTCGAAACAAAAGTTAACCCATCGAAGAAATAAAATCGGAAAAATAGTCCACGATCGCTTACTCCCCTTGACGGTAGCTCCCCTAGTTTGGGCGTCAAGTGAGAAAAATAAAATCCTACAAATAAAGGGTTAGTAGTAGCATGCATAAGTAATCGTGTGATTGGCGAGAATCAAGATTGGGAGCCAAGGTATGTAAACAAGGCCTTGTAATAAAACAACAAAATGTAGTGGTATTTATCCACACAAGACATGTAAAGAGCAAGAACAAGACTTGTTCTTGAAAATGACTCAAAAGAAAAATACTAGAAAATAGTAATAATGATTCCTTCCATGCTTGCATAAGGTTTATGGATGGAGGTTTTGATGAGTAATGGTGTTGATGCGATCAAGAATGAGGTTGGGTATGAATCGCATTTCTTCCCTAACTTCTATTGCAATATCCCTAGTGGATTGGCAATGTTCACAATGTAAGTGATGTGGGTGATGAGTGCGGAAGTTTTCCGGGTTGTTTTGATTTGTGAGTTGCGGAATATGTGGTGGAAAAATATGAAAATACGGATCAAAGTCCGGAATATTTGGAAGTGGTGGTGGAAAAGAACCTTGGTGTTCTTGTAGGTTAATGGAAGCTAAGGGTGGTGAGGTTTCAAGGTCTTGAAAAGTTGTATTTGTTGAAGTGAGAGGTGTCAAAAAGGCTAGTTCATTTTGTTTTGGTTGTTGAGATCTTGTTGGAGTCCTAAGGAGTTCCAAAAGAGTGACTTTAGGTGGTGAGTTGATGTATGATGAAGTTGGTGTACTTGTTGGTGATGAAGGAGGTGCTATAATGGAAGCATTTTGTGGTGAGTTAGTGGTTGGTGATTATCCATTCGATGATGGTGTGGCTAAGCAACAAGGCCGGATGCTAATCCGTGCGGATATCCTAGATTTTGATTGTGGTATTTTGGAAGGTGGTAGGACAAAGGTTTGGATTTCTTGAAATGCATTGTTTGAATTAGGTGATTCATCTAAGTTGGAAGGTCTTTTGGAAGACATGGTGGTGTTTGTTTGTGAGGATGAGATGAATAGCAAACAATGTTGGGAATCCTACTTATAGAAAAAAATATGCATTGCAATGAATGCTTGACCCAAAATATGGATTAAAATCTAATGATTAGATATGAATTTAAGTCATGTGATCATGAGAAAACAAACATTAAATCACATACTCCAAAATGAAGTGAGAAAATAGAAGATAAAACTATGAATTATAAGTGAAAAACTTATCTTGGGTTTTGAAAATTCCCATATTGGTTGTGAGTTGTGCGTGAAATAGAGATCCTAGACTCGGAAAGAAGAAGGTTAGTGTTTACATACCTTGTAAAGTTAAAAATTAAATTCGACATTTGTTCCATGAGACCAAGACCAAGGCAAGTAGGTTGAATTGTTCCCTTCAACGGTTTGGTGAGGGCGTCGACTATGTTGTCTTGGACACTACCTTCTCAATAGAGATGTTCCCTTTTGAACATTGTCTCTTAAGAAGTGATGACGAATCTCTATATGCTTTGTGCGAGAATTTAATACCGGATTCTTGCTTAAATCTATGGCACCTTTGTTGTCACATAGAATGGCTATGTCACTTAGATGAATGTCGTAGTCAACTAACGCTTGTTTCATCTATAGTGCTTGTTGGCATGCTTTGCCGGCGGAGGCGATTCGGCCGGTTGTTGATATTGATAATGTCGTTTGTTTCTTAGAAAACCAAGATGTTAAACAACATCCCATAAAAGTACATACCCACTTGTACTTTTTCGGTCAACATAATCACACACATGGTAAGAATCGCATATACAATTGTTTCTACTCCCGTGCCTTAGGATACCATTATCCTAATTGTGTTGTACCTTAATGTATCTAAATATTCTTTTACGACTTCTAGGTGTGATGTTTTAGGGTCTTCTTGAAACCTAGCACATAGACAAACACTAAACATGATATCCGGCCTACTAGCCGTGAGGTAGAGAAGACTACCAATCTTGCCACGATATTTAGTATTATCAACGGATTCGCCGTCTTCATCTTTTGTGAGTTTGGTGTTGGATGACATTGGTGTCCTAATTGGTTTCGACTCTTCTAGACCGAATTTCTTTAACATCTCTTTTATGTATTTAGATTGATTAAAGAAGATACCATCATCTACTTGTTTGATTTGTAGATAAAGAAAGAAACTAAGTTCTCCCATCATACTCATTTCGAACTCGTCATGTATGATTTTAGAGAAATTATCACACATGTCTTGACAAGTGGATCCAAATATAATATCATCTTTACCGATGATTTTACTTTTGCTATTTTCAAACACCACATTACCTCCATTGAAGGATTCATATGTGGAGAATAGATCTTTATTGCCGGTCATGTGCCTCGTGCACCCGCTATCCTTGACCATTCATCCGGGTCTAGGTCGACCTTTAAGCACACCTAAGAAAACAATTAACTCAAAAGTTTGGTCCCCATTTGTTCATGGGTCCATTAGTGTTAAACATTCCATTCATGTTAGACATGTATGGATAAGGTGAATATGCATTCCATGGTACAAAGTTTTGAAAAGGAAATCCATTTTGCATATTTGGGTTCCATCCCATTTGATGGTTACTTCTCGGGTAAACATTATTAGGTCTCTAGATGGGTTAGATTTGAAAAAGATGGAGCCTTGTTTCTTGCAAAATAGGATTATATTTTGGAGGTGGTTGTCTAGTGGTAAAATGAGTTGGTTTCTTCTTATTAATGATAACAAAATCGGTTTGAGATGAAGAAGCTATGTTATTACCCTTTGTTTGCTTTAGCAGACCACGGATCCCAGGCGCGCACTAGCGGTTCCCTTTTGTGGGATCCGTGGGATCCGCCACAACAGATGGCTTGTTTTCTAGTGCCTTAACAAATTGTGTTTCCTTGTTTTCACTAGTTGACGCATCAAGTTCTTGAATACCTAAACCTTTTGATTGTTTACGGTTTAACACTATCTAATATCATATCTAAAGTATTCGTACTCATTCTAGCAATTTTAGAATCTAGTTGATCAACTAGTGTTTGAAGTTGAGCGTAAAGTTCACATTCACCACTTGCTATTTTACCCTTTTCTAGGCGTTTGAATTTTGCTTTTAATTCTATGACTTCCTTATCTAAGCGTTGGTTTTGACTTTTCAAAAGCTTGTTTTGTTAATTAATTTTAAGCTAATGTTGCAAAGTTTGTCATATTCATTATGCAATGAGTCATCATCTAGTGATGAGCTACTATAGTATTCGTGACATACCTCGTCATTTGCCATGAGACAAATTTCTTCGTCCTCCTCGTCGCTCATTCCCCGTGCAGCTCACGAATGCCTTTTGATCATCCCGTTTGGGACACTTACTAATAAAGTGGTTTGGGTCCCCATTTAAAGCATGCACGATCATCCCTTGGCTTTTCGTCCTCTTTGCTTTTCCGGAATCCTTTCTTGTCATCATACGGTTGTTTGACGTATCTTCCCTTCCTTCTAAAGAACTTTTTAAAGTCCCTTACCGCCATAGCATACTCCTCGTCGTCACTATCCGAAGAAGAGTTCTCTTCATCGCTCGAGGCCTTTTTGGCTTTAAGGGCAAGAGATTTGTGTTTCTCTTTCACCTTTGAGGCTTCGGAATCTTTAGCAAGGACAAGCTCGTAGACTTTTAAGTTGCCTATGAGTTCATCAAGGGTGAGGATTGTCAAATCTTTTGATTCTTGATTAAGTCACCTTGGATCTCCACTTGGATGGAAGTGCCTTAGATATCTCCTAACATGGTTACGGCTAGAAGAAGATTCATCAAGTGCTTGTAAAGATGTAAAATATTAAAGTTAGCAAAAGAATGATCTATAGTTTCCTCATCCGATATTGAAAATTGTTCATATTGTTGAATAAATAAATCAATTTTATTATTTTTAACTTGTTGATTACCTTGATGAGTTACAACTAAAGAATTCCAGATTTCTTTAGAGGTTTTAAACAGATAAATTCTTTCGAATTCCTTTTTGGGTAAAGCATTATATAAAACCATTTTAGCTTCACTATTTTTTGAAAGCTTTTTCTTCATTTCATCATTTAGTTTATCATGAGGTATGTTAACAAAATTTCCTTTTTCATCTTTTGAGGTAGCCTCAAAATCGTGTTCAACAATAATGTACCAAAGATCAATATCTTTAGACTTCACATACCTTTCGAATCTATTTTTCCAATATATAAAACCATTAGTTTCAAGTAGTGGTGGTCGATGCATAGATTGCCCTTCCTTGTAATTTTCAGAACCCATAGTAATCGAAAAGTTTATAAAATACGGTTTACTTTAAAACTTTTATAAACTTAGCTCTTGATGCCAATTATGGAAAACTAGAAGGGGGGGGGGTTGAATAGTTTTGCCGATTTTAAGTTAGTTTCAAAAACTTTAGATTCGATATTATGTGAAATCGTATGGATGCAGAGAAAGTATAGATCTAATGATAAAGCAAGTAAATAAAGTAAAGCAAGGGATAGAAATGACACAACCGATTTATAGTGGTTCGGCTACAAGGACACCTTCCTTGCCCTACTCCACTCCCCGAGTCACCTACTCGAGAGTTCAAGCACTATGTCAACAAACTTCTTCAACTTGACGGAGAAGCCTTCACAACGTTGCTTACACCTTTTTCCGGTACAAAGCTAAATACCGAGTCCGTAACACGGTGGACCAAACCAACACAGCTATTACACAACAACTATGTGAAATATCAAATACAAGATATTTGCTACAGAAATCTTGTGGAGGAACAAATCAATCAAGGACCCCTTGCTTGGATGACTTGTAGAATGCTGAATACCATACAATTTTGGGCAAATTGCAAGCCGTCAACGGATTTGAGATATCTTTACCAAGAGCCGTTTGCTCTGGATTAGCCAATCCTTTAGTTTATTAGACAAAGGATGATAACCATAAGATGAGTCGATGTAAAACACTTACTCCAAAAAATTTGGCCAAAAGCGGGAATTAGGCGGTATAATTATATGATAAAATTAGTGAGAATCCCCACACTTAGAAATGAATATTGCCCTCAATATTCAAAGTACCGCGGTTATGCGAAACATAGAACGTAAAGGGAAATACTACGGCCATTATTTTGAAAGATTTTTTTTTTTTTTTTATATATATAAACTTTATATACAACAATGAGGGCAACTCCCCACACTAGGTGGGACACGGGTGAAAACCCATGTTCACTCTTGTTTTTGATTCTGAGTCGCTAGCTTGACTCGACCCAATTAATTTGTTCATGGGAAGCAAAGTGGAAGAGACAATCTTCATCGGACTTTCATTCAAGATGTTTGGACAAACATTTGAAGCACGTGAAAGTTCACACCGATGAGATATACATAGAACCGGCTCAAAATGATAAATGAAAATGCGGGGTCAAAGATAGTATCTTCATTCCGAAGGAGTGAAGATGAAGAGAAATCACAAGATATTTGAGGAAAGGAAGAAAGATTTTGATAACAATCAAGATCCATTCTTCATCCTCAAATGTGAACATATCGGGAGGAAGGGTGAAGGTAGTATCATTAATAAGCAAACTCATACGATAGAGTACACCTTCCTCCGAGCTAATATCATCCTCAAGATCAAAATAGAAATGATCATGTTCGGAGGAGATACATCATGAGAGAGTTCACGGAGAACTCTTCATGAAGAATCATTCACATGAAGTGAAATTGTGAACTCTTGTTCCATTGTGGGCTCATCACTATCCTCAATCGAGTATCAAAGAGTGGATTCTCGAAATTGAAGTGAATTGAGTCAATTCAAATAGAGGATTGGTGAAAGTAGCTTTGAATGTTTGGGAACAAAGTGATCAACATTCTCTATTGAATTTGTTAGGGTGAGAAGTGAGTGAGCGATCATTATCAATGAGACTTTCGGTCTCTCCCGGATCGACTTGAAATCAAAGAGTGGATTGATGTGTGTTAGGAATTAGAAAATTCCATAGTGAAGTGTCGGTCACCCCAAATGTTATCTAGCATAAGTTAGCTCGTAGATTTGTCGTTAGTCACGTTATTTATTGTTTTATTAGTTAGTCGATGGCGTAAAATAGTTTAGTGCAACACCGTGGAGGAAGGACGGGTCTTTACCAGCTGTATCCACGATCCACAGGCCGATAGGAGGTCGTATTTCTTGTAACTATAAATACCCTTCCATCCATGGAAGGGTGGTGCTCATAATCTAATACTCTACAATTTGTGTAACTCTCTAGCTAGAACACCCTCTCTCTCTCTACTTTCTCTCTCTAAAATGGAAAACATGTATTTTGATCTCCCAAGACCACCCGAATCATCAACACAATAAATATATTCGATCCTACAATATCTAACAATTGGTATCAAGAGCCAAGGTTATTGTGTTTCTTTGATTTGTGTGGTTTCGTACCATGGTTATTGTGGTTTTTGGTTTATGTTGTGTTGATTTGTTGGGGTTTTTGAATACATGTTTGAAGCTGTTTTTGGTACAAATTTATGGTCGGAAATTATTTTTTCTGCTTATTATCTTGGGAAACAGTTTACCATATTTCTTTGTATCCTCTTTGGTCAAAATATTCATGTGGTCTATTGGTTGCTAACATCTTTGTTATACCAGTTTTATGTGTTAAGCTTTTGTCCAAAGTGTCACGTTAATATCAGCAGTTTTGTGAAGTCAATGGGTCATCTAGTCATTGTTTTATGGGTCAAAATGGGTCAAAAGTTGCAACTTTATGATAAGTTTTACGGGTAAGTATGAAGATGGTCGGAAATGTAGTCGGAAAACTCATCGGAAAACATAAAAATCTTGCTAGCGACTTAGACACAAAGCGTCACGATTCTTTGTGTCCGGTTAGCGAGTTGGGTATCAAAAGCAGACTGGCGACTTGTCTTCTGGTCGTCTAGATTGATGTACTTGAGTAGCGATTTATGCTAGCGACTTAAGGACAAAATTAGCGACTTATTCTTGAACAAGTCGTGGCGACTAGTGCTAGCGACTAAGTGCTAGCGACTTAGTGCTAGCGACTTAGTGCTAGCGACTTAGTGCTAGCGACTAAGTGCTAGCGACTTGACTCTTGACCTAGCGACTTAGGAGAAGGTAGATGAAGAATGCGACCACGACCTCTAGACCAACAACAATATACCAAATCTACAACTAGATCTCGGGTTAACAACCATCATCGGTCCATTATTGTAACAAAAAGAAAATGAAAGTGGAAGAAGAAGATCATCATAAGCCAACATTATATCTTTAACTATCCTAACTTATCAACAACAACATCAACTCTCAATCTCATCTCCAAATGATCTACAAGACTCGACTCATACACTATACAAACAAGATCTCAAAGTATATCAAGGCATGGTTGAAATTTTCATAAATTCAACTCGGGCTTATTACAAACCCTTGACTCTCTTCATCACGAGATCTACTCATCAAAAGTTTTATAAGCATTTGAAGGAAGAGTAAAGTCTCGAGTGAATCTATTCGTGACACTCAAGATGCATCAACTCACAAATGATTCGGTCTTCATTGACTTACATCCCTTTTATGTACGAATCTCAATGGAGTCAAAAACAACATATGTTTAAAACCATTCAAGAGCTTCGACTTTTGTGTTTGTGTCAATGAAAGCGAAAAGAATCTCGGTTATTCGTGTCTCAAAGGAAAACATCAAGACCACGTGGGTCTTTCACACGATATCACATCTTCATTGACTCAAATCAACTCACTCAATGTTTGAACATAATATGTCTATAATGAAAAGTTTGTGGATCTCGGTTTTGTGAAACTACTACTTAGATCTTTTAAGATCTTGTGAGTTTCTGACAATACACATCATAGATCTATGATTGTTTTAATGTCCGAATAAAGAAGATAAAATCAAAACATAATTTGTTTCATCTTTCTTTAGTTTCGTTAAATCAACAAATAAGATAAAGAATCACAAGATCTCAAATAACCTTTTTGAAATATATTTGATTCGTTTACAAGCTGAACCACAACGAGTTACTCATCATCGATCTTGTATAGAACCATACCCATCTTGTTAATATTCGAACATCATAAGAAAAAAACAACAATATCAAATATGTTGTTACCTTCCTCTCGTCGTTGGTTCAAAGAAACACGTGCATATCAATAGAAACCTACCTTATGATCCGTGGTTTAGATCTCGTAGCCGCCTCATATTATCAAGCCATCCAGGTGGCAAGGTCTAAGGAACCGTCTCTCGGCCATCCACATGGCGTATGCCATTAAGGCTAATCCGTTTCTAGGATTAATGAGCTCTATCTTGAAGATGTTCTTTGATGTGTGCACTCCTTGATGCCGTTAGTTTGAAGAAATAAATGATGGGCGGACGGGTTGTGACATTTAGGGTTTGGAAGGTGGCGAGAGGATGGGTGAAAAGGTAGCAGGAGTATGTTATGTGATTAGGTTTAGGGCAAGTGAGTGTTTAGAGTGTTTTTATATTGCCCGTAAATTTAGGGTTTGAGAGTCTTAATTGGATCGGGTATTACAATTTTTTAACATGGGCGGTTTTGGATGAGGGTGTGGATTGGGCGAATTTTATACTAGTGTTGAGTTCACGTGGGTTTATCTTGTCATAGTGAACACACGATGTATTGATTCATACTTAGTATTCAATTGTAGATTTTGGACATGATTGTCTTGCATTTGGGATGATAAATTGGTTCGGGAGTTTATGTGAACTAATGGAGCGGAGGTATTGCCGGACTTCTTGTTGAATCAATTCGTGTGATTTTGACATGATTGGTTATATGAGGCGGTGGTTAAATTATTTGTGCTATCCGAACTTTACTATCTCATAATGCGGATACATACGTGATGATATTTCTAGAATAAGTGGTATGTCAAAGATTGAAAGCGGATATGGGCTTGAGATAGATATGTTATGACTTGGGAATATTGGATATTTTAGACTTGGACATAATGAGATTTTTGATGAATTTTGATGATGATGCGATGTGATGATGAGACTTATGAAAGAGATCGGTCAAAGAGATTTGTTTGGTTATGAGATTGTGATTAAGAGATTTGGTATGATGATATGAGTTGTTGTGTATCCGGTTTGATACTTTGGGTTATTCACTTTCATGAATAATATTATGTCACGGCTTGAACCGAAAGTTGAAAATGGTTGAATCTGGGATTGTTGTTCGGTATTTCTTACTTGGGTTTGAAGTGAGGTTTTTGGACGAGTTTACCTATGATAACTTGTTTGGGCTTTTATAGAGGTGATAAAGACTTGGCTGTTTAGTTCTGGTTGTGATTCTTTCTCGATTAACCACAGCGTAGCTATCACTCGGTGTCTCACTCGATTGAGAATGTCAAGAGGTTTTGTACATTGGGTACACGTTTCTTTTCACAAGGATTAGTACAAGTTTAAGTAACAATTCGGGAATTTTACTTCATGATCAAGTTTGGTATATCGGACTTACTTCTCCATGTGGTCACTACAATAGCCGTCGAGAATCGTGAATGATGTGTTTACCAAAGTGTTGATTGGATGGTTGATGATGTTGGATTATGAACCGTTGATGAACCATTGCATGTTCCCCTAAAGCAGATATTCACGAAACCAATGTTGTCATTACACATTCAAGGCGACATTGTTTACGGTTTTGTCTTGATTTTGTAAAATCCATGAAAGAACCTATTTCTCGGTTTAAATCATAGACTTGTAAAATCCGTGACAATGGAAACATCGATATTAGTAAAGTGCATTTCGGATATATCTTACGGTTTATTCTTGGTTTTGCAAAATCCGCGAAAGAACCTATTTCTCGGTTTAAACCATAGAATTATAAAATCCGTATTGATGGAACCGACTTGGAGAAAGGAAAGTGTACTTAGGGATCTTATTTGATCTTTGGTGCTACGTTTTACTTTTGAAGAAGGGATAAAAGGTGTACTTAATGAATTGGATGTGTGTTTGGATATTTGCCATGGCGGTTTGGTTATTACATGGTTTTACGGGGTTATGTGCTTTTAACCATGGTCGGGATGAAACCATTATCAGAGTTCACTTAAAACGTCAAAGGAGGCTAGAGTTGAGCTTTTAACCAGAAGATGTGACAACGGAGTTAATTCAGTATTATTCATTTGAGGTTGAAGTGAAATATCACGGGCGAGTGTACTTAGTATCTGAAGGTATCGGGGATGGATGGATGAAGATTCTTCATAATCCTTGTTCGAACTTATTATCAAAAAACGAAGACTTGGAAATCTAGTTATTATTGGGTGTCTTTTACCTTTTCTTTTACCTCTTGGGGGAATTGGGCTCTTATCACCTCAAAATAACTATCACTTAAAGGAGTTACGTTGTAGTGCTCAGTGTCACATTCAATTGTGGATTTTCAAGAGGTAATGTACGTCTATTACTTGATGGTTGGTTGGTTGAGGAGTATAGAGTACTTAGAGATTCAAATGGGCATGAAGTCTCGGCACCGCTCTTTGTTACATATGTGCAAGTATAAGTCATGAGTTGGGATTGTTTACTTGAGGTCAAATTCATTATATCGGGTTTTCTCCATCATTTGTCACTACATAGAGCCTCTTGAATGATAATGGGGTTGATTACATGTTTTGCTAAGAGAGTTGAAAAGAGAGAGATAATGGCATGCCTTCACATCGATTCGGGCCTCTCGTACTCAAAGAAAAGAAAAGTGTGCGTGTCGATGCGCTTTATCTACTGAAGAAGAGAAATCTTCTTATTATGACCATTCTCATCAACATGCTACATACTTTTTCCATGCGCTTGGTCATAAAGTGAACCGGGCTACCGATTGTTTTCTCATTCCACTTGCTCGATTATAATGAAGATGGCGACATCTCGTCTTGATTTTTTGGGGAGAAGTGTGAATAGAACATTCGGATGATTTTCACTTATTTAGTCAAGAATGGCATCTCCGTATGCAATTCTTGAGGGGAGAAAAGTGTGAATTTTTGCATTGTTGATTGATATTTGAGAATTTAAATGGTCATACGACTCGAAACTCATGTAAGAACCGAGCTTCTTATTTTCGGGTAATCTTCACATGGAGTTTCCTCTTAAGAGCCAGTTAGTTGACATCTTCACAGGTGATATGAGTTTATTGACAAAGTGCTTCGGTTAATGCTTCACGTGCACATCAACATGATGATTCGAACAACCTTACATTCTTGTTTGATGTGATTGTTTGCTTGGTGTTACCATTTCGTGTGTTCGTTGAGGCACGATTCTTTGATTTCCTTGATGAACATCTTTACATTCTTGTTTGATTGGGAGGATTTTAGTTAAGGGATGTGCAAGATGTAAGTTGATTGGGATGCTTTTGGTGATGTTCTTGTTTTGGTGAGTTGAAGATGTTGACTTTCTATTCCCCAATTGGACAATCTTGAAGAAGGTCGAGTCTCTGATCATTCTACATTTTACGCTACATGTTAGAAGACTAAAGGCGTGTTGCATTTAACGATCTAAAGACTTCTTCTTAATCTGGGCATTTATCAAGCAGTTGTCGGTTTAGGGAGAGCACTAATTGGGAGAAAGTTATAAGTCGATTCAATTCCCAATTAGACTTGCTCATATTCTTTAGCGATGACTTCTCGAGGCGTTGATATTGACTATTGTTGGACATTTGACACAAGGTGATTACTTGAGTTCATCATTTATCACTTATTTGAGATTGAAGTTGACTTTCACAAAGGCGTGTTCTTAATTGATAACTTGCTCGGGCTTAAGAATTTGAGTTGAAGACTTGGCTTATCTAGTTACCGGATCGAGGTGGATGGTTGAAGACACAGTTAACTATCACTATTAGGAGTTACTTTGTTTTACTCGATTGTCACACGCATATGACGGTGTGGATAAGCGCAAGAGGTGTTAATGTCTCATACTTTGTTTGGGTAGTGAGTACTTAGAGATTTGCTTGAAGCATAAATTCTCTACACCGTTCTTCCATCATTAGGTGCAAGCTTAAGATACAAATGTGGGAAGTTGACTTGGTTTCAAGTATGGTATAGCGGGTTTTCTTCTTGATGGTCACTTCAAATTGTCTGAAGGGTTGATATAAATAGTCGAGAGAGTCTTGACAAGTTGATTCTCACAGAGAATTCAAGTGTTCTTCTCAACAAATTTCTAGTATCACGGGCTTACAATGAGTTCTTGATTACAAGTGTCAAAACCAACAAGGCGTAAGGAGACTCACATATAAACACAAAGCGAGTAAACTTGATGAACTTAACTCTTCTAAAGCGAAGACATCCGGGAAGACAAATGTTAGTATCGCGAGAGAAACTCAAGGTTTGACTCATGGCGAGTAAACTTGATGAGCTTAATACTTCTAAGTGATTGAAGGTATCCCGGAAAACAATTGTCATGACCGCAGAGAAACTCAAGGTTTTACTCATCAAGGCTTTTGTGTTATTATTCCAACTACGTGGGGAAGTGATGTTAGAGAAAGTCTCGAAGATAAAAGAGGTACACTAGTATGTGGTGATTTCGATGGTGTCGCAAGGATCGGGGAGAGATTGTGTACATTGGGGATGCTCGGCTATTTCACTTGAGTGCTTAATCGGTGATTCGAGAGATATAATCACTTATTCGGTGTTGACATCCGCAGAGATTGTCACCCAGAGATAATCGATGACTTGGTGCGCTTCTTCAAAGTTATCGATTATTCATTCCTTGTGTATTGGTATACTTGGATACTTGAGCTTCATACACATTCATCGGGGACGAAAGATGTGAACATAGGGAGGTGTTCTACATTACCCTCTTGATGTGTATTCGGAGAGTTCTTGGATATTGGTGTACTTGGGTTCTTGAGCTTCATACACGTTCATCCGGGAAGAAAAATGTGAACATGGGAAGGTGTTCTTCATTCCCTCATGAAGTGTATTTGGGAGAGTTCTAGAGCATTATACAAAGAGGTTTGCAACATTTCAACTACTTGGGGAATTGCTCTCTTGACACCTTTTGGAATGGATCGCTTGGACTTGATGGTTATGAAATTTGAGAAGATTATTTATCGTGGGATGATACGTTGTTGTTCTTCTTGATGATATAACCTCGAGCGAAGAATCACGGTGATTATTCTTGAAAGGAGCAAGGATTTATGATAATGGTGTGCTTATGTGCACAGCTAATGCAAGCTTGAAATAGAGCTTGAATCGCTCATCTCTAAAGGATTTTCGGTTTGGGGGGAAGCTGCCAAAGTCTCACTTTCAGATGGCTCAATTTCTTTCTTCAATGCAAGAGCCTTGGAAGCTTTGGTGGTGGAAGTTTAAGAGATGACGAATTCTATCTTCTACGACGTGCTGTTCGATATCCTTATCTCGGTACTCGTATCATCATCCTCTTTAACTATATCATCTATTCTATCCTTGTAAATATTTATTCGAAAAACAAAATACAAAAATATAAAACCAACAAAAGGAAATAGAAAAATATAAAACCAACAAAAACAAAATAGAAAAATATAAAACCTTAAAAACCCATAAAAATCAGAAAATTTTGAAAAAGACAAAAATATGTTTTCTCAAGACATGTCTCCTGGTATCGATAACATCTACGGTCTTAGAAATGTCATTCAATAATGGCACGGGACTTTAGATGAAGTTCGGCGAGGAGGTGTAAATATTTTTTCTAAACATGTCACAAACAATGGCTTGCGATTACTTGATTGTAACCCGTGCTAAAACTATGGCTTGTCATTATTTCAGATGGCAACCCGTTCTTTAAAGAAAGGAAAGTGTTGCGCTAAATCATTTTTCAAATATTTCGTGCACTTATCCTAAAATACATTGAGGAAAGTATGTCGAAAGAATCTTTGTTCCTACACAAATGTTTTTCCGTCTAAAATTCTTGAGAAAAATATTTGTTGTATTTCAAAATGGTGGTAAAATGAGTTGCTTGATTAATCAATCGGGATCGAGTTTTTCGTATTAATTCGCAAAAACTCAATCGATGACTTCAACACTTTTAAAACTTTTCAAGAAAAAGAGTCATTGATTGAGGGGAGAATGTTTTCAAATTTATATCATCTAACGGACTTTCTTAATTATCCCTCGTGCTTAATTAAAAATGATAATTGCACGTGTCGAAGGACTAGGTTTCTAGGATATGATTGTTAGGTTTAGATGATTAAAGTTTGATGAACACATTATTCCCATGCTATATATGATCGATTGTTATGTTGAATTGACTTTAATTAGTCGATTCTTTGTTATGGGTGATGTCGACCACCATATATTTGTATGTGTGTTCACTAACGTATGCGGTATATTGGTATTTAAGAATGTTCCGATCCGGATCCCAAAATTGAAGAAGATTGGATGCCGAAAGGAAAGGGTAACGATATCTTGGGTTGACAAATGAAGAAAGCGAGTCTAGCTGGACTTCAATGGAGAGTTGGCATGAAATGCAACGTAAGAGGTCTTCTTGCATCGTGAGATGGTTTTCTTGACAAGTGAAGAAGCGGAGCTTAATGGACCTCGGTTGGCATTCAAAATGCAACGTAAGAAGAAGTCTCACTTGCATTTCTGAGACGGTTTTCTTCCAACCCTCGGCAACAACAACAAAAGCTTCTCAACCACTAATATATCTTTGTGCGAGGATACCATTTTAAACAATTTTGAATAAATTGATTAAATTGTTTTGAAAATGGAAAATATTGTTTTGAAAATATATTGGACTAATTTTTTTGAAAATCACCGGACTTCATTTTATCAAAACTTGAGTCACTCAATTATCGACTACGGTCATGGATTGAGGGGGAGAGTGATTTAAAATTAAAATATTTTCATACAATATATCTTCAAAAAGTCCGTTTTGTACAACAAAAAGTGGTGATCTAAAGATTTAATGTTATGTCATGGTATGATTTTTTCTTTAGAATCAAGGTCTTTCAAAATGAAATCTTTTACATTCTTGTTTGATTGTGAAATTGTTTTGTTTTACTTAAAGATCTCTTAAAACTATCATACGACACTAACAATCTTTAATGTCTTAAAATGGTCCATATCATCATTTTCAAAATTAAATCTTGCCACGTCTTTCCCCAAATTTTCTAAATGATTTAAATCGTTTGGGATCTCTAATCTCAAATGGTTTAAAATTTCTGATCGGGGTAGAGATCGTGATTTAAATCTCTTATCTGTTTAAATGGAATTGGTTTTAGTCCTTTATAGGCACTCCTGCCTCCTTGTGCCAAACTATTTTAATATACATAATGCACATGTTGAGGAGGAGGATTTATCCAAAAACATGATGAGTATTTAAACAAGGCCACATTTTCTCCCATGTTTTCTAAACCTTATTAAATCACTTGGGATCCAAAATCTCAAAGGGTTTGATATTTTTGATCGGGGAGAATTTGTGATTTAATTATGAAATTTGATAAAAGGTGATCGTTTTGATTTAATTGTGCAGTTGCTCTCTCGTATGTGCTAAGCGCTTTCGTATCTCGAAGCACATATTGAGGGGAGCATAACTATCGAGTACAAAAGTTTTTAAAGAGACTTATAAAGTACCTTGATTGAGTTTTCAAATGGTTTCTTAAATGGCTTTTGTAATCGTGGATGTGCTTCAAAGAACTCTTGCCTCTATGTGTTAAAATGATTTCTCTTATCCTATGCACATATTGAGGGGAGAATTTTACCAAGAAAATCAAATGGCTTTTTAGTATGAAAATTGTGATCAAAGAAAATATTTCTAAGTCCTCTTGCCTCCTTGTGCTAAACAATTTCTAAATCATACGCACATGTTGAGGGAGGTTTTCTAAATGATCAAAACTATTAAGGTACAAAATGCTTTGATCTCGTATCACTAGTACCTTGATTGTTTTTCCAAATGATTTTCAATTGGTTTTAAGGAAGAATGAATTGTACCAAAAGACCGACCAATTTACTTTATGCATGGTGTTATAAGGATGGTTAGGTTAGGTATTGTTCCACGATCCCGCCGAGAGCCGGAGGGATCTACCGAGGACAATCCACTAGATAGTGTAGAGTCCTTAGGTATATTGAAAAAAGGAGAAAAATGAGAAATGGGAAGAGTGCGGATGCGAGGCAGAGCTAATCTTGGAATAAACCCAACAAGGTTCTAGTTATGAAGTCTCGGTAAGCTTGAAGGGTTGAAGAATGAAAAAGAAATGAATGTGAAAAAGGGTGAAAAGAAATAGCCTCCATCAATTCAACCTTAGGGCGAAACCGGGTTCAATTCATATGCTCTTGGTGGTTACTAAGGTAACACTGGTATTGAAGACAAGACATCATGGACCCGGTGATGCCTTGCACTAAACTTCCCAAACCACTCAAGTTCCTCTTAAAGGGCTTGTTTCATTCTCACGGGAACCGACATTATCTATCGACTTTCTCTTAGAGATTGTTGATATTGAAGAAGAGACCTCTCCTAGTCTCAAACACGGGAACCAAAAATGCACGATTGAGTCTAGAGCCAAGAGATCATCCACAATATCTCATTAGGACACTAAATTCTTGAAGACTTCTTTGTTTCACACAATGTGGAAAGTAAGTATATATTAAGAGTCCACGCATTATCCTTGTGGTATTGCGAACATCCGAGTGGTATGTAAAAGTATTCACGATGAAGATGGAAATCCTTCAGAGCCATCATCAAACAAGCTCTTGGTGGGTGACATGTGAGATCTTCTCGTAAGATCAAACTTGTGACAAGCGGATAGAAACAATGGGCGATTCGGTCTTGAATCAACCTTGGTCCGAGAATGGAATTGCGAATACTTTTGGAAAAACCGTTCGATGTGCAAATCTTCTTTTCTCTAGCACGTCGAATGTGTACTTATGTTTTCAAAATTCAAAAGTATCTCGATTGAAAAATACTTTTAGAAAAACCGGTCGATGTCGAATCTCTTCTTTTCACTATGCGTCGATTGTGTACTATTTTCAAATACAAAAGTGTTTTGATTGAAAATTGATCTTTCTCATAAAACCTTCGTCGTATTGCAAAACTCTTTTCTTCAAGCAATACGCGATTGTTTTCAAATCATTTTCATCAATCGGTGAATCTCAATTGTTGGTTCACTCACTCCGTGTTGTCTTCTTTGAGGCGTTCGGTTTGAAACGACTAGAGCATTGCGAAACCTGTCAAGGAGATTCTTAGGAATCTTACACGATCGAGCGGTACTTGTCTTGATCAGCGAGGAACCGTGGGCGTGTACCTCAATTCGGCGAAAGTGGTCAAAGACACTTTCGTGTGTTTTATTGCTAGCTGTTGTTTGCGGTACACTTGGACGGTTGCGGTGATCGAATTGATGAGTCAATCAATGCCGCATGCTCACATCATCCACACTTAATTGAAGAATTCATGGTGGTGCATATCTACATAACACGGCTCGATATTTCTATACTATGCTTATGCTTGACTGCGCAAATATCATGAACCGATGAAGGCTTCCGCTACTACGATGGAAAGATGTCATGATTCAAAAGTGTGAGCATGTCGGTCCAAAGTCACAACTTCACATGATGGCAACACAATAAAGGGTGAACCGAGATTTCTTGTGGTGATGATCTCTAAGAAAGCTCGAAGATCATCAAGATGTGGATCGGTTCAAAGACCTCCACCGAAAGTACGGATCAATGCGGACTTTGAAGTTGCACTACAAAAGCACAAAGATTGCGAAATGAAGAATTCAAGTCTCGAGCTCAAGAACAATGACAAGAATAGATTGCTAGGATTCGAAATGTAAAACATGGGGTGACCTCCTTAGGGAGATTGTTAGGAATTAGAAAATTCCATAGTGAAGTGTCGGTCACCCCAAATGTTATCTAGCATAAGTTAGCTCGTAGATTTGTCGTTAGTCACGTTATTTATTGTTTTATTAGTTAGTCGATGGCGTAAAATAGTTTAGTGCAACACCGTGGAGGAAGGACGGGTCTTTACCCACTGTATCCACGATCCGGGCCGATGGGAGGTCGTATTTCTTGTAACTATAAATACCCCTTCCATCCATGGAAGGGTGGTGCTCATAATCTAATACTCTACAATTTGTGTAACTCTCTAGCTAGAACACCTCTCTCTCTACTTTCTCTCTAAAATGGAAAACATGTATTTTGATCTCCCAAGACCACCCGAATCATCAACACAATAAATATATTCGATCCTACAATATCTAACAATGTGAGTGAGTTCACCGGAGAACTCCTCAAGAAGGGGATCAGCATCAGGTTGTGGAGGTGATGCCTCAACATACTCGATGTTTCCAAAGGAAGCACAATCGTCGCTAACATCGGAGAAAGTTTCAAAATGATTATTTGAACACTCAAGAGGGGAAGAAGAATCACACATGTGATCAAAAGTTCCCTGAGACTCTCTCGGGATTGGGACAAGGTCCTCAACACTAGACTTTATGAATTCGTCCGATTCCTTTTCAGGAACAGTGTCAAGATGCTCGTTCCCCATATTCAGAGAGTGAGTGGGAATATCGGTGTGATAGCAGTTGTTTGAGAATGAATCTCAATCTTTGGGATATCAACCGATGAACTTGATGAATTTTATAGAATTGGAGGATATCAAGTGTATCCTCATCATCACCATCATCGAGAATAAAGCGGAATCGAGAGCTAGATTTGGTTGCTTTTGTATTTTAATTAATTCCCTAATAGAGTTTTCTTTGGCGATCGGGAATCTAATTTAGCGACTGTTCTTGACTAACAATTCTTCCATGGATTTTGATTTGGATTATCTTGGGAGTGTTTATGTTGAAGCATAATCAGCGGATGATTCAACGACTCTCCTTGGCCGTTAGTCGTCTTCTCGAGCCCTAGTAGACTGTCAACAAAGAGAACCCGTTAGGAGTGGACCGGGCCGTAGCCGGGGTCCACCTCCGACAGTCAAGTTAGTATCTTGTTGTGGCATAGCAAAAGATGTTAGGGTTGAAGATTGTGTACCGTTAATGAGGAGATCCGACCATGTATATATAGGCATGGATTAGGGTTTAGGCGTAGAGTGGGCGGCGATGCGGGCTGACCCATTCTGGCCGGTCCGGACCATCGTCAACAAGCCCCCAGTCTAGTATGAGATAGCGCATGGCTGGGTTATGCTAGACTTAAGTTCGATGGCGGCGTGGGTGAAAGTGGAACCCGTATCTTGCATCACAGGTAGGCGTACCTTTTGTACCGAGTGGTGGCGGCATGGTGCGACGGAAGGCGTGCTTACATGCATGTGCTGTGTTGCGCAACAAAGAGGTGCGACGGAAGGCGTGCCTGCGCATAAGTGTCTTGTTGTCTTGCGACAAAGAGGTGCGACGAAGGCGTGCTTCTGCGCGTAAGTGCGATAAACACCGATCGGTCTGGCGACAAAATGTCTGCGTGTCGCGAGTCTTTACAACCAACGAGAAGATGTGTGCGTGTGCGCGTACATCCGTCTCTTCAACCGACGGAGGCGTCTCCCACATGGGCATTACATGTGTCTTGTTGTGCGCATTTAAATCCGCCTTTGTATCGTTGCAGCGATCCGCTTCCAAATATGCTGCGTGATGCGTCACGGAAGCGGTAGTAGGATGTACCTGGTAGCCCCCAAGTTTTATGGTGCTACTCGTGTAGGAGCATTAAACTTATTTAATGCGAAAAATACTCAATGCAAAGATTAAAGTATATGCCGCGAATCATGACATATAAAACTTAATGAAGTAAATCAATAAACAGCACATAGCATAAAAAATATATGCGCATAGCAAAGTGGCGATCTTGCGCCCGTCGTGGGATGCGTCCGGCGAAATAAAAATTGTGTTTTCTTTTTCTTTTTTTTTTTTAATGTATAAAATAAAAACTTCGGATGGATGTACCGTGACCACGACTAATAGAACACAGATGGATTTATCTTAACCACATAGACTCGAGCGTTTACGGATGATCGCGAGATGTTTATACCACGGCTTTTGGTCCGGTCGCATCATGGCGATTGACTAGCATCGTGGTATTCGGCGTCTGGCGTCTCTGCGAAGATGTCGACGCAGCGGTCTTACGCAGTAGATTTATCGCATTGCGTTATTCGAGCGTGACAGCGTACCAACCGTAAAAACAATATCTGCGGCAATTTATCGCGACTAAAAGATAGAATAGCTCCGATCGTGCGGATATTTTCTTAGGTCGATCGTGCGGTTAAAAGATAAAATAGATCCGATCATGCGGATGTTTTAAAATAGGTCGATCGTGCGGTTAAAAGATAAAATAAGTCCGATCGTGCGGATATTTTCTCATAAACTCATGTAAAGAAATCTATATTCGTATCTGAGAACTTGTTATATTAATGAGAATTATAATATTATAAAAATAATGATAGCAAGATAATGTATAAAGCGTGTGCATCGGTTTACGACATCATGATACATGTTATATTAGCGATATACCATAAAGGTAGGAGCGAGATATCATTATTTATTACGTAATAATGAGAAATCAAAGTACGTACCATAGTTTATTTGTTATCTTACGTTTACGTACCACATAATTCCGAGATAGAATCTTCGGTTTTAAAGTTACCGATTTGATTTCTGCTTTTCGGTAATATGAGAACACGGAACTTGTTTATTCGTGGTCCCACGGATGGCGCCAACTTGTTGAAACATAATCTGGCGCGGACTGATTCAACGACTCTCCTTGGCCGTTAGTCGTCTTCTCGAGCCCTAGTAGACCTGTCAACAAAGAGAACCCGTTAGGAGTGGACCGGGCCGTAGCCGGGGTCCACCTCAAACAGTCAAGTTAGTATCTTGTTGTGGCATAGCAAAAGATGTTAGGGTTGAAGATTGTGTACCGTTAATGAGGAGATCCGACCATGTATATATAGGCATGGATTAGGGTTTAGGCGTAGAGTGGGCGCGATGCGGGCACGACCCATTCTGGCCCGGTCAGGACCATCGTCAGCAGTTTACATTCCTTCAAATCTTTCACTAAATCCAAAAGATCAAGGAGAAGATTTTGAGGAAGTGGATCGGTGAGGTGGTGCACGATTCATATGGTCTTATAGAGGTTGGTCATGATCGAAGAGTCGTAATTGTTACAAGGAAATGGATTCCTTGTTTGACAATCGAGCTAAAGTGAGGACCACCACAATACTCACAACAAGAAAGCGATGTGGTTGTGAGTCACATGTGTTGTAGTCATAATTGTTATCGGGAACACCGCTCATGACAAGCGTGCTTCCGATTGACAATCGAGCTGGAGTGTGAACCACCACGGTACTCACAACTTGATAAAGCTTCTTGAGTCTCACGGTGTGGTAGGTGATGGAATAAATCGGTTGTGTTATGGTAAGAATAGGGATCTTGGTTATAGACGGACCCGTTTCACGACTCCACCATGCCACAACCGGGGCAATTGCCACCATTATAAGGACCACCACACCATTGACAACCAAGAGGGTGAGGATAAGACATAGAAAGAATCAAAGGTTTTCGGAGGGTAAGAAATGAAGAATCAAATATGTGAGAGGGTAAAGATGGATATTTTGGATTTTTGGATAAACATTATGCAAAACAAAGAATGAAAATCTTTTGGGTTTTTGATTTTATAAGAAAATATAAACACACACTGGATGGTATAAACAAGAGTGAATATCCAAATCACTAATCGCTAAGCGGAAGATAATCGGCCTGACTCCCCGCGTGGCGCCAAAAATTTGATGCGCTCCCGAGCGGTCAAGCTTTATCACTCAAGCACGCCACTTGTGAATGGCCAACCGTAAGAAACTTAAAGCGGCTCGAGAACGAACTCGATGAAGATCCGGGAGTATAGTGTTTCCGGTCGTTATGTCGGTGAGCTATGCAATGGATCACCCAACGTATAGTGATCGAGAGATTTGAGCAGGAAGAGGATTGATGATATTATAACTACGGAAAAATAACATAAACTACAAGGGCTTAAATGCAATTTAAAGGAAATTAAAAGATAAATTCTATTAAATAAACGCTATCACTATATTTAAAATGATGTTTTATGATTTTATAAAATAAAATAACTTAAATAAACTATTATAACTAAAGCATAAACTTAAATTATCTAAAAGCGTAACTTAAAATGAAAGCGTCGTTATTTATAAAAATTACGCGAGTCATAAAGCAAAAGCGTAAAATTTATGAAATAAAAGTCCTACAAGTGTAAAACAATTTTCTCACGTACTACATGACAAAAGAAAATTTTAGGAAAAAGCGGGTATTTTTCGACTCTTAAATTATTTATTACAATTAAAAACTATTTTAATCTAATTAATTAATTAAAAATACTAAACTATTTAAGAAAAATCGAAAATTCACAGAAAGTACTTTAGATAATCTTGATTCTAAGAAAATGAAAAACGTGGTGGTTGCCTTGTAAAATAAGCTCCAAATAAGCTAAAGAGAGCTTATGGCAAAAACTGCCCAACTCCCTTATGCATTAAGTGTTGCAAACATTGACAAGAAAGACCCAAGGGCGCTATTGGTACAGGTACACATGCTATCAACTTCAAAGCTAGGAGGTCTCAGGTTCGAGCCTGCCTCCTAGCTTTTTGCTACTTTTATTTTTTTTTGGAAATTTTCTCTTTTGAACTTGAAGATTAGATCAAAATAGGGACATTTTGTGAAATCTCAACTTTTGAAAACTTGCAAATAAGCTGTTTCAAATAGCTTATTGTTGCTCGTTTAGACAGAACCCAACCAAACAAACACTCCACAGTTTGGGTTTTTAAGACACAAATAAGCAACCAATTTAAGAAAGGAGCAATGTATAACTAAACAAGCATCACCAAAATTCACATACTCTAGGACCAAGTAAAATAAGCGGTCTGAGGTAAATAAGCTACAAATGATAAGGAATAAGCGGTTGGTTACAAATTGCACTAGGAGATCCTAAACTAGTAAAATGAGCAAATAAGCTAACTAGGCTATAAAAGCAGTGAATAAGTGAAATACCATCTAACCTATTCTAAATCACCCTATGGGATCTAAGGAACTTAAATAAGCAAAACTAAACCTAAATAAACACTTGAAACAAAAGGGTAATCAACGAGTGCTTTGAATTACCACGAGAAAAGCACAAGGGCTTGTTTGGGTCGATTGAATAAGCTAAAATGAGAATCGAACACGAGCTTCGAGAACTTTTGGTCCATCAACCCATCTAACTTTTGCCCCCCAATAGTGCCTGAACAAACTGCATACGGCTTGTGAATAAGCTGACTACTTGCAGTCTAAAAACAGCCTGATGAGGCTACTTTGAAGCTTGATTATAAGATCAGATATGAGCTTCCAGGGCAGAAACAAGTGATGCAGGAAAGATATTTGGAAAAGTGAAGATTTCAACTTCAATTTAAACCATGCTAGAAGTTATCTAGGTGCATGCAACTGAAAACAAATTGAGATGGTTGTATGAAAACTCAACAAAATCAGTCTTTGACACTTTTGGAGTAAAATTAAGCTGTGAAATAGACCTTTGAGCAATGATCTATTTGTCCTACGATTTAGATAGCGAAAACAACTTTTAAAACTACCCGAACTTGTGCAAAACTTATGCAGCGTTTTCTAACTTTTGAGCTAATCTAAACATGTTAAAAGGAAGTTGACTTGGTAGGTAAAATGGGTAAAAACGGTTTCATTGACTACTTGTTAACTTGACACAAACACTCCTTAAAGAGCATAAGTCACTCAAAACAGTTTTGAAAAGCTTACCACTTGGGAAATTTTCGGATGAAATTAAAAGATCGCTTCACTAAATAATTTGTAAAACTTAATGAATACTAAATAAGCAGCAAGCACTATTGAGACGAGAAAAAAAATATTTTCATTAACAAAAGATAACACCACGGTAAAAAACAAACTAGAAAGCGAATTTAAAAACTAAGACTAGATTCAAACTAAAAGAAAGAAAAACTAAAACTAACTAATAACCAATGCCTTATAACTCGGCTACAAGCTATTTAAGCGACTAGTTCTTGGTGTCTTCCACTCATGGTCTTCGTCTCTCTTCTCTCGTGATAATCAAACACGCGTGCGTCTTGAGAGATGCACCTTGAGACTTCGTTCTTGGTGAAAAGTGGCGTGGGGATGGAATATGATGGGTAAAGGATTTGTGTCAGGGGAGGCGTGGAATTATTTTATTGTGGTGTTTCTGAGTTTGTTGGGCGGGAAAAAGAAATGAAGATGGAAGGGTTGATTAAGGTGTTAACTTTGACCGGGTAGGGTTGGGTAAATGGGTAGGACGAGTGATTGGACCAGGTTTGACTGGCTTGGGCCTGGCAGTTTTGGGTTTAGGTAATGGTTAGGATTTAGGATTAGGAGTGTAACCAATTGATAATTCAAGGACCAAAAGTGCAAAAGCTGGAAATCCAGGGACCATACATGTAACTTCTGAAATTGTTATCCAAGGGCCTTAAATAATATTTTTCTATTTTTAAAAATCTCGGGGACTAGTTTTGTCATTTTTTTGAAAGTCGGGGGACTGAAACTGCCAATTATGCAAACTTTGCTCATTTTTCATCTGATTTTGAACATTTTGCATCTGAAACATATAAAATGCAATTTTAGAATATTTTCGATATTTTGATGCATTTCGAGCATTTTAAGCGTTTTGCAGTTCAGATTGACCCAAAAATGATGAGTATTTACACACTCATCAGAAGCCTTCACAATGTTGCTTACACCTTTTTTCGGTACAAAGCTAAATACCGAGTCAGTAACACGGTGGACCAAACCAACACGACTATTACACAACAACTATGTGAAATATCAAATACAAGATCTTTGCTACAGAAATCTTGTGGAGGAACAAATCAATCAAGGACCCCTTGCTTGGATGACTTGTAGAATGCTCGTGATCTCGCCTTAGAGAAGGACGTATATGAGAATCACAATAGAAAGAAAGAAGAAAAACTCTCAAGATCAAGTGATCTTTTGTTAGAAGAGAATGAGAGTGTATGAGAGAATTAGTAAGAAGAGGGGTAAGTTAAAATGAAGAAATGACTCTCATTTATAGGCAAAACTTGCCATTGTTCCCGGATCCCACGGATCCCTCCCTGAGGATCCGTCTAGTGTAAACCTAGGGATCCGTGGGACGCTCCTCTTTGCCCATGGGTTTTGGTTATGGTTCATGGGTCATGGGTTATGGGTTGGTCCATGAGTATTTCTTTAGATACAATGTATCTAATGAGTACAATGTATCTAGTCTTGTGGGTATGGGTCAATACCATGGGTTATGGATAAGATCCATCGGTTGTGATTTTTACCCATCCTAATAAACTATTACAACAAATGATTTATTACAACAATTTGTATTAAGTGACTATATGTAAATGTTTTACAAAAAATAATATGTATCCTTATAATTCTACTTATGATAACATTATATATTTGTTATCAACAAAACACAAAGACATCGCAAAATATTAAAAAATGTTTTTACGGTTTATTTGTATTATGAGACACTATATTATTTTCATAGGTACGAGTAAAATCATTTCAGAATGTACATGGATGAGGTAAAGGGAGGACAAAATTGGGTGCGAGAAGGATCGATTATGGTGGTTTCAGGAAGTGTTACCCATTTTAAACATGGAGCTACTTAATACATTGAGAGGTATTTTAAAGAACTTCCTTTATGTTTCTGAAATTGTGTTGATCGCAAGTATATTTTGAAATTTGTGTCACAAATGTTTAAGGAGGTGTTGGAACCGGAATTAAGTATAAGCAGATTTCTTGCTTCTCTAAATCTATCATTTTTCCAATTGTTGCTCAATAATAAGTGAGTTACGGTCTTGAAGACAAATGTTGATTACGAAAGACTAGAAAACTTGATTGTGATTTTTCCTTTGTTAGATTAGATGGACTTATTTCATTTTTTACGCAAGATTTTTGGTCTATTACTTATATGAGTTGATTACGTATCAGATAGAGACAATTACATGTTGGGATGTCGAGGTGGATATGATTCTAATTTCTAAGAAAAATAATTTCACTTTTCAATTTGGCTTCGTCTTAATATGGTACACACTTTTACTAACTTTTGCAAGTTATAATAGAACAAGGAGGGTTTTGGTGCGTACACATGTGGGTAGTAAGTACTACGATGGGTTTCTAACTTGGTTCATATGCAATGTACGGTAAACATGGATCCGATGGCGGAAATCATCAAGCAAGAGTAGACATTCAAAGCATATTCAAAGATGCGTATACATTATGGCGGTTTGCAATCGTTATGTAAAACACATAAATCAATAATTTTGTATTCAAACATCCGTCACAAACGCCTGCGTTTCAACATTTACAAAGTCAAAAGTTTCTTTATAATGAACATGCTTGGTTCAAAACAAGGAAAGAGAAAAGGAAAGATAAAGGGAATATAAAGGAATACTAATATAATAAAATCTCATGCCACTCAATTTAGTGAGGAATAAAGTATTACAGGTAATGGATGATTATATTCCCCAACCAAGCAACACTTTTCATTTCCATACCCATTACTTACCCTTAAACCTCTCTACCAAGCATTACCTAATTCCGCCAATCAACCGTGCATTCATATTTAATAATTTTTTATTAAAACAAATTACTAACGTGAACCAATACTATAAAAGCGACTATTTTTCATCATCTTACAAAAACGGTCTGTAGCGTGTTTCTCGTTTTATGCTCGCGCTACCCACCGAAACCAACTACTCGACACATGTGCATGCGCGTTCATCAATTTGCGTTGCTATCTCATGCGGACTGCAGATGTTTTTTCTACTCTTTCTTTTTTCAAGAATCATGAATTTTTGCCAACTTTGTTGACTACGTCGCGCATGGTAGTGAGTATATGGGCTCATTTACAATTTTATTGAATATTCAAGAATCACGAATTTTTGCTAACGTACATTTGTCTTTTTTGATTTTTTTACCATTATATATGCGTACAGGCTCTTACGCGCTGTGTATTTTTCCTACTATCATGCGATGTGAATTTTAATGCGCGTTACACTTCGTCTTTTATTTGGTTTGCTCATTCTCAGCGTGCATGGGGCTAATATGTGCGAGTCTTTTATCAATTTTGATGCCCGCTAGCATTTGTTTTTTTATGAAATTTTGTCTACTAATTTGGTTTTGGCTTAGATTTGTAGCGCGCATGGGCTATTTACACGCATGCTAGTATCGCACGAACATTTGCTGCGCACTAGCTAGTTTGGTAGTGGGAAATCTAAATAAACACGCCTAATAATTTTGCATTCTTATCGACATGTGAGCAGGTAGTCTGTGAATCGGTGAAATTTTGAGGGCCTGTCACGTAATTATATAATGAGGCTTTCGTTAAGAATATTATTTATCAATTGTCACCGTTTATATGATATAATGCGATTAGTTATCTAAGCGTTATAACGTATTACTCATTTAAGATAATTTACAATCTAAATACTTTTCATTCGTGAAAAATATGCTACACGTCGTATAATTATTAACGAACAAATTTTGAGCGCTTAAAAATTCGGGGTCGCGAAGGTCTTCACTTCTTGCACACCTTAAAAGACGGCTCTGCACGTGAACTGTTACAAAGTTATGGATGAGCCCAGGTGTAATGTATCTAACGGATGATTGACCGAAAGTTCATTTTCATAAAATATACATGCACGATTCATTTTGATAATCTACTGTCGTAAAGGTTCATTTAACAAAAAGTTATATTTCTACTACGTCACTGCCTATGTCTGATGAATTCGTGAATATATCTAATACGCAACTGCCTATGTCATAATGGTAATAAATTTCGTCCACCACACTATATTTATACCACCCATAAGCTCTTGTCCTTCAAACCATAATAATCCTCATCAACCAATAACTTTTTATAAGAAGCATCAACACTAAGCTTTAACAACAATGGCGTTATCTCCAGAATCTGAGCATCCAATCAAAGCCTATGGTTATGCTGCTCGTGACACTTCTGGAACATTTTCTCCACTCACCTTCTCTCGAAGGTATATATAGTATACACAATATTAAAAGTGTTCTATTCTTATAAAATTTATACACATGTATACCACCTAATATATCTTTTGAGTTGATTCGTCACGACGAAATGGGGTTTGGACGTTTGGTTCTAGACTGTTTTTCTTAGTATTTGTAGTATGAAATATTGTACTATGTGATCAGATCTTTTTTTTTTTTTTTTGATATTATGTGTATGAACTATGTGTAATATTTATCGTACGATTGATTTTTGTTGATGGTGTTTTACAGGGCTACGGGTGATAAAGATGTGAGGTTTAAAGTATTGTATTGCGGGATCTGTCATTCTGATCTTCACTTTGCTAAGAATGAATGGGGCATGACTACTTATCCCATTGTTCCTGGGTATGTTTTAAACTTTTAATCGACTTAATTTTTTTTTTTTTTTTTCGTTTAATAGTTAATGAATACGGGGTACGTCTTTGTCTCAAATTATATGTTATTTTTAATTCGGTTTTGTTTAAACAAAATGATTTTCCTAAGTGAATATAATTTTTTTTCAAACCCTACACAATATGCAAGTGAACATTTAATATCAGAGATAACATGAACTTGTTTTCTTTAAAAAAAAATTATTTTGACTTTCATGTTTGTCATTGTATTAAGGAGAACATTATTTCTAGACGATTGGTATTTACTATGTAAGATTAGGGCCTTGTGGGCATCGGGTATCAAATATTGTTTTTGAAAGTGATTTACTACATTCAGTGTTGTGAAGAAGATCCATCTAGTGGTTAGAATACAACCGAATTTACAACAATTATTTATGGTCAAATAATTACAGTTCTTATACTCCGTCTCTGTGTTTGTAAGTTATGTTGTGTGACACAATTATATATTACAAATTAAATTATGACTTATGGGCTATGGCTTCATCCCTCTTTGATACATGCAATTTTTTTGTCAAATTGGTCAATTCTTGTACACGGAATTTTTTGTTTAGTTAAACGGGCAGTCAACACCATGTTTAATCTGAACGCCTAATTTGACTAATGTTCCAAACCAAACAGACTGAATCTGATGCTGTTTTAGGGGCCCTTCTGATGTATACTTTTTTAATGAAAGATGTACTCATCCGTCTCGAAATTATTGTCGGGGAGAAAAACACATAGTTTAATAAAAGTGGAATGGCTTTCGTTTCAACCGTCGAATAGAATATTCCTCCATAAATTCTCTTGCTTTTCTTAATATGGAAAGTGAACGATTAAAAGAGCGTCTCGAAAGGAAATATGAATTATTATTATGAGACGGAGGAGTAATTTAATAGTTTTTTTTTGGTGCCTCACCTTGACTTGTTTCTTAATTACTTTATTTGTTTAAGGTTTATTATGTGTAGACTTCCAACTTCAGTGTATTTTATATTTTGTGCGATATGTCCTTTTTAACATCATCTTCTGAGAACTTTGTTTTGTGTATTAACATCTATCTGACTATGCAGTGATTCATACTAATTCATAGGATGTTATTGACTTATAAATCTAACTAAATGACAGATAGAGCTAACCATATGATACATAAATCAGTTCATTACCACTTTTGCGCTTTCAAAATGGATATTGACATACGGGGGAAAAAATATTGTTCATCTGTTTGGCCAAAACTATGAAACAACATCGCCGTGCACATCTAGATTTAATTAATTCCAGATGTTTTTAAACAACTAATGGTAGTCACTTTTTTTTATATAATGACAGAATTTTAATAACGGGATATTTTATTTATTTATTTTACAAGGCTTGATGAAGTAAATCTTGTAATAACCTTTGAATCTATATTATAACTATGATGATTAATAACTATGATGATTAATGCAGGCATGAGATTGTGGGTGTCGTGACAGAAGTAGGCAGCAAAGTCGAGAAATTCAAAGTTGGGGACAAAGTGGGGTTGGATGTTTGGTGGGATCATGCGGATCATGTCAAAGCTGTGCTGATGATCTTGAAAACTACTGTCCAAAACAAATTTCACATACGGGTTCCCCTACTATGATGGCACACGCACTTATGGTGGGTACTCAGATCATATGGTTGCAGAAGAGCATTTTGTGCTTCGTTGGCCAGAAAACTTACCTCTTGATTCCGGTGCACCCTTGCTATGTGCTGGGATCACAAGTTACAGCCCCCTCAGATACTTTGGGCTAGACAAGCCTGGTGTGAAAGTGGGTGTAGTTGGTCTTGGTGGGCTAGGTCATGTTGCTGTCAAGCTGGCTAAGGCTTTGGTGCTGAAGTTACTGTTTTCAGTACCACCGCTGCTAAAGCAAGAAGCACTTGAAGGACTCAAAGCTGACCATTTCATCGTGAGCAAAGATGCAGAGCAGATGCAGGTATAGTAGTAAGAGATTTGTTAGTAATTTGTTCATATGTGATTTGTGGATTAATTTTGTCTGGTTTTTTAAACAGTCTGCAGCGAGTTCCTTGGATGGAATAATTGACACAGTCTCGGCTACTCACCCCATTGCACCATTGCTCAGCGTTCTAAAACCACATGGGAAGCTTGTTCTTGTTGGTGTACCAGAGAAGCCACTCGAAATAGCTGCGTTTTCTTTAATTATGGGTAAGCATTTAATCATCTTTTTTAAACATTGTCTATGTCTTTGATGATGCTCAAACTTAACCTAAATGAAATTGCATTTGCAGGGAGGAAAATTGTTGCTGGTAGTGCGATTGGCGGGCTGAAAGAGACTCAAGAAATGCTTGATTTTGCAGCAAAGCATGGCGTAACTGCAGATATCGAGCTTATTCCTATTGATTATGTGAACACTGCCATGGAGCGTATCTTGAAATCTGATGTTAGATACCGATTTGTCATTGATGTTGCAAATTCACTCAAAGCTCCATAGATTTGGCCCTTGGTGAAGTTGCTTTGGTATTATGTTAATCGTTTAAGAACTCCAGCGTGTCGGTCTGGCTAGAAACAGTGTTGGATTATTTTGGGCATGGTTTTCAGATACAATCTTTGTTGAACTTATTATCATCTATTTTCTATTTGATCTAGTTACTTTTTGTGGTTTAGTTATTGCAAGAGTCTCTCTTACATGAAAACTATTAATTGCATTTTACGAGACTGTGAACTTACATATGCGTCATCGCCTTTTACGAGTTTTATTTTAATTGCATAGCTTATGAAAGATTGTTGAAATCATAAGCTTTCAAAACAGAAGGTACTTGAAGTAACTTCTAAAATCAAGCTTGAGCTTGTAAAATTATGCTGGCGGCTGGTTAAATCGCCGCCACATCAACTTTCTCTCAAACTGACGCGACGGCACGCAATTCTTCTGGTGGTGACGCGAGATTTTTTTTTTTTTTTTTTTTTTTAATTCAAATATTTTTAAAACAAAATTAAAATTCATTAATAAAAATACTTAACATTACAACAATAATTAAAACTTAAAGTAATAAAGCGTGAGCGTTATAATCTTATTAAAAGCGCAACTTAATAATCTAAGGTGTAACGTTCTTTGATTGAGGCCTTAAGTTGTTCAAGTTCTTATGGTTGTCGTGCGGGCATATTTGGGTCGAGAGGTGTGTTGTAGAAAATTAAATCTTGCGTCCGGGTTGATTGTCTTGCCATTGCAAGTCTGGCGACGTTGGAGCTCAAGTTTCTCCCTTTTAACTCTTGGCTCGCCTTGCCCTTGCCTCTGCAAGCTCCATCTCTTCTTGCTTCAACTTTATGTATTCCGCTTCCATATTCTTGGTTTTCCTTATTTGACTTTTTGATCTTGAAAAGTTCTCGGCCATATTAGTAAGAAATGAAGCGGGTGCCTCGTGTGATTTCTTCTTGGGCTGCGTCACGACCTTTTGGTCGTGATTCTCGAGTCTCTTCTTTTTGAGAATCATCCACCTCTTGGGGATGAAAAGGACCTTTGTTGACCCAGGGTGGTTTAGAAGTCTGGATTTCTTCCGACTAGTCTTGGTGAAATTAGGCATCTCAGCAGTTTCCAAGCGAATGCCCTCTCAAAACTTTCCAACACTCCTTGATGTAAACTCATGCTTGTGAAGCACACGGTATTCGTTACAAGCCTTTTCATAGTCGTCTTCGTCATTCTCACCACTTCCGTGATTATCCTTGATATTATCCATAATTGCACAAAAGAAACCAACCTCGGGCGAATCCTACCCTTCCATTTGGTAGTTATGGAGTCGTAGGTTCTTGTTGAACCGTTTCACTTTCAAAGCACGCTATCACCTCATCCCAAAACCCGCTCCGGTTGATAGAGTTCCTCTTTCCGAATTTTCGACACATGTACCCAAGCTCTACAAAGCGCGACTTCTTCCGTTTTGTCCATGGTACGACGGGTGCGGTTGCAACATTCTTGCCCTTGCCTCTTCCCCTTTGTAGCCCGTTTTGTAACCTTCTTTGATTTGACGGTGGCGTCTCTTGACATCGTCTTCAACACGAATAGAACCGTGGTATGAACCGTGCCCGAACCTTGTCCCATCGAAGCATCTTGAGTCGGGTATTGTTGAGGCGTGAAGCATTGAGCGGGAGGAATTCCATAAAATGCTCATAATCCATATCAAGATTAATGACATCAAGCGGTGAAAGCGATTGATTATGTTGGGAAGATTGTGAGAAATCCATGTTAGGATGATATGACGAACCGCTTGGTGCTTGGTTTTGATTGATACTCGGACGACCGGTGGGAAATATGGACGATTGACGTAAAATGGGTTTTGATTAAGGTTGGGTTGTGGTAGTCGTTTTGATAATTAAACCCCGCTTGAAAACGAACATCCGATTTTGTGGTGGTGTTAAACCGGTTAATTGAAGCGGTGGATCCGGTGAGAAATTCAAGTTTGGGAATTTTGGGAAGTCGGGATCGTCGGGTTTTGAGTTGGGAGTTTTCTTTGTGACATGATGATTATTGAAGAGTAGTTGTTTGAATTGTGAAGAGTAGTTGTTTGAATTGTGTGTTTAAAAATGTGTTTGAGGTTGGTATTTATAATGTTGTAAAAGTGGTAAAGTTTTGAAAAAAAAAAAAAAAAAAAGGACAAACGTTAATATGTGTGTTTCATATTCGGTTGCTTGGGCAACCTAGTTGCTTTCCCATTGCTCCTCAACCGACCCTACCCCACCTCCACATTGGCCTCAACCGACGGCAACCTTGCTCGACCGGAGGGTTCGACCGACCCTCTGCGCACAGCCTAATATAACTTATAGGTGAACTAACATAAGATATCCCAAGAATACTGGTGGCCCTATAATATAATATAATAACAGTGTGTCTCTTAAAATGATATCAAAACAACTAACAACACTTTTAATCACCCAACCAACCACCATTTGGTGATCATTAACTCTTATTATAACAATATACACAGTTGATTTGTCCTCAACACGGATGCAAGTCTTACAATACAAAGAAGAAGATGACAGTCCCTCTAATAGGTGTTGTCCACGACAACTCACACTCTAACCCAGAAAGCAAACTATAACCCAGAAACTAAACCAAACTACAATCAAGATCAAGTAGATCTTGATGTAAACTTACAATGAAACAACTCTAAAACCAAAACCCATAAGATGAGTATCAAACCAAGTGAGCCAGAGAGAAAACTTGTATGTGTTGCGGATAGAATGAGAGTTACCAAACCCTAGCAGCTAACATATGCTTATATAGCCCACTGTTCCACTAAGGTCTCTGAAAAACATAAACTATACAAACATAGCTCAAAGTTATACTCCCACCGTCTCAATTTAATTGTCATGAGAGAGAAATCACAAAGTTTAATAAAAGTGCCGCCACTTTAATTTTTAACCACACGAATAGAATATTCCCACTTTAGATTCTCTAATTTTTACTAAAAAAGGAAAGTGGACAATCTTTTTGAGACATTCAAAAATGGAAATATAGACAATTAAACTGAGACGGAGGGAGTAGTTAGGCAAAACTATTAATAAACAATTTACATAACAACCCCTGAAGGTTCATAAATTTGTCAAAGAATGTTATCACTTTTTGGGTAATAGACCATTACACGCTAACTTAAGGGTAATGAATTTGATTACCTTTATATTCCTTTTATATACCTTTTACCGTTTCTATTGCTATTCCCTTCTACGAACCAAGCATGCAATCAACCTTTTTATAAGGTAGTGTCAAATTTGTTTGATTAAATTATCGATCCACAAATATTCTGCAACATCTAGAATCTTGGGACCAAAACTTAGGCTAGATGGCAAGGCAAGGTGAGTCACTCACCTTAGCCCCATCTCACCCCGTGAGTCCCTTGCCTTCCTACCCATCTCACGCGTTAGTTTGCATTTTTTAGGAGAAATAAGGTGAGCAAGTCACCTTTTTTATTTTGGTGAAGCAAGTATTTCGTTTGTGTTAAAAAAAATAAAAAAATGGGAGTGAGTGCTTTGTCTATGAATAGGTGAATGGAAGTGAGTGAAAGTGAGAAGAGAGAGAAAATTGAGGTGTAAGATGAGTGTGTATCCTTGCCATCTAGCCTTAGAAGAGACCAAATTCGTCACATCTGTAAAATGGTTATGATTTCCTTGATTCATATGAAAGAATACAAGGCAATATATAGCGTAAATGAGAGTATTTTAGAAACACAAATAATGGGCTAGGCCTGGCCAATAATAATCAATGGGCCTAATTTACTAAATGAACAAATGTCGACTAATACTCCTCCGCAGTTGAAGCGAGAAAAAGCCCATTATTTATTATTGGCCTAATATACTAAATGAACGAATGTCGACTAATATCATCCACCACATTCTAAAATTTCCACCTACCATGACATCATTGCTTAGCAAAACACGAAACTTACATGCTCATATGTTCTTAATTTCCAGCTTAAAATTAAACCGATATACTGTTCGCCTAAAATAAGTGACACTGTTATGTATTGTACAATTCGGTTAATCGACACACTTGTTTCAAATAAGGATCCATGGTTTCAAAATCCCTGTCCATACGTACCCATGATAATTTTGTTGGATCACTCCATGTATATCTTGCAGGACATACTTTGCTTTGATAAATGTTTAATGAACAACGACTAAAGTAGACATACTTCGACAAACAATATGCCAATAATTGTAACTCGCTGCACTGTATACTTCGACAAACAATATGCCAATAATTTCTTCTTTCACCATTGTTAGTTCATTTTACATGTTATTATAAAGTAGTTTTTTAATGTCACTATTTTGATGTATTTACCCGTATTTAAGCCTCATTGGGCTACTGTAGGTAATAAGGTCCACTAAATAGCAACCTGTCTTGTGAAATGTCATCAGCCCAAATAGTTTTCTATAAAATTACAAAATGCACAAGGGATGTTGATAGACTTGATACAATAAATTATTGCTTTTATTGCAGCTTCATAACATGAATTTATTTTTATTTATTTATTATTTATTTTTTTTGAACATCACATGGGATCTTTAATACACTTTACTAATGATGTATAGTACGATTAAAATTAGAAAATTCATGTCTTTAACGGAAAAGAAAGAAGATAATAAGTGTTAATGAGTTTTCTATGGAGTTACAAAAAGCAAGGAAATGTAAAATCTTGAAGGTTAATGATATCCTTAATTGTTTTACTTAATGCTTGTTCATATATAAGCGTGTTTTAGTTTTAAAATTAGTTTTAATTCATTCAAAACTATTTTTTTGTCCAGAGTTATCATAAAAAGCTAATATATACTACTGGTGGTCTCTAAAACTTAAGAAAACGACTTCGTGATGGAAAAACTGGCAAGATATCGTGTGGGAGGTCCAAACTTTGGCTTTTTATACTCATTCTGGTCCTTTCGATGAAAGTCGATGTCGATTTTGTTTTGTAGTGGGGTATTTTAGTCCATACACGTTTATCTTTGATAACACGTTTATATTTTAGTCCTTCATCTTTCATCCTCGTCATCATCTCCCAAAATCATTCATCTCCCCAAATCATTCATCTTCCCAACATCATCATCTCCCCAACATCATCCTGGTCATCATCTCTCCAAATCATTCATCTCCCTAAACATATGTTATTGGTCAAACTCACGTTTAAAAAAATCACTGGATTGAGTACTCTTGAATATGCTACTGATTGATTAAAGTAATAAGGTTGGTTGATTTGAGCATCATATCATATATAGGACTTTAATACAACCAAAAACTTTGTTACTTTTTGACAATGTCAATCGTGACTCAGTGAACCATTTTCTAGAATTTACACAAGAAAAATCAAGTAAAGGTAGATATGGAGGAACCAGAAGCCAAAATACACCTTCTAATAAAATAAGAAACAAAAGAATAATTGTAACATAAGGCTGCAAATTTTTACTGCTGCTATCGTTACTCACTATGCTTTGTACCAGATGCTTCCTTAAGTTCATCAACTCCATCCTCCTGTAATCCAAATATAAATAAATAAATAAGCATAAAGTCAAATCTGTAGAGATGAACAAAGGAGGAGACCCATGAGACCAAACATACAAAAAAGGGACTAGACCTGTGCGAGACTAAATGCTGGGTGGATCTTTTTGGTCTAAACAGTAACTGCTTAGGCTATGTTTATTGGTATAGGTTGCCAACCTATTGAAAGGACAAAAAGGACATAAAAGACATTATTATATTACTTGGCAACCTAATGATGCAACCTAATGAAGCAACCTAGATCACTTGGCAACCCAAGATTGCCAACCCACAATCTGCCTTTGTGGTTTTTTTATTTCTTTTTTCTTTTGTAGTTTTTAATATTTAGTATAGATTGGTTGGGTTGTTGATAAATGATAGATTGGTTGTATGTATTGGTTGTGTAGGTGGAGGAAAGAGATAATAATATTTTATTAAGAGATTGGGTTGTGATGGGTTGTTAATAAAGATAGTCTTAGAGCTGCAGGAATGAAGGCCAAAAATATGGATAAGATGGAAATGCCTAAGATTTTTTTTTTCCATTATAAACAAGTGGTAAACCTTAGTAACTTTCTGTGATATCCTGCGAGTATTCCTATATAAAATTTTACTATGGGTTTCTTTTTAACATCGATAATAAACAAGTTTTTCTATGCTAATTAGTAAACAACTCAAACTATTAGTTTGATGCCGGGCTTTATATTTCGAGCGGACACTTTACATGATACGGGGCGAGAAAAACGATCCCACACCCGCATGGTCGGTGAAGTGTCGGATGCTATCAAGAAGGCTTATAGGCACGCTTGCCTTGGCTCGCACCTCACCTCGAGGCTCCATAACCTCTTTGTGCTTGAGCATTTATTAGCATGACCTTTGAGAGTGACCCATATTAGTCGGGTGCGTGAGCCTCGAGGATGGTAACATTGAGGATCAAGGTCTTGTTTGTAATAAGGAAACACAATGACCAGTAAATTGGCAAATAATTTCACTTCATTAAGTAATGTAACAAGTGAACTTCTTGAGTTGTAATATCGTGGCTTCAATACACAAATATAAACTGCTAGTGCTTGATGTGGCCAAATAATCTAATCTTTGAACCTATTTTTGAAATGCAGATCTAATCTAAAGGCGATAAAAGATATAAAGATGAAGAATTTAAAATATAAATGTATTATAAAAGTATAAATGTGTATTAACTAAAATATCCTCGATTAAAACAAAATCGACATCGAAACACGAAGGACTAATTGGCATTTAAAGACCAAGATTTAGACCTCTGGCGATGATAACGCCGAAGTTTTGTCCCATCATGAAGAGTTTTACCAAGTTTAAGGACCAACCGTGTATTTTAGTCTAAAATTTTTATTACATTTGGTTGAATGATAAAGTGGTAACACACCTACATATTAAAATGAAAAACAAAATTTAATAAACTTAATATAGGACAAAGACCCATGATAGTCCCATATATAGGGTACACCTAGAAGCATATGGGGGTATCGTGTAATGGACGAGAAAGGAAAGTACGAGAGGTGGCCTTCTTAACATAAATGGTTTGTATTGTTTAGAAATGAGCATTGTCTTAATATCGGGGTTCGTTAGGTTCGGTTAACGCGTGCGGTCACATGAACGTTAGGATCTGGATCATATTCGCTAATCTTCTAATACGGAGTACATGTTACATTTTGTTTCAAAAGAATGTGAAATGTTGTTTGATCGATTTCACTAATAATTAGAATTTATTTACCAAAAGCATTTGGTCCAACGGTATCGAGTGGAAAATCAATTGAGAGGTTGTCGGTTTGAATTTCATTGGAGACATATTTGATATGTTGTTTGTGAGACATGTAACTGTAAAAATTTGTTGTGAAAAAACTTAATAATCTATCATGGTAATCACAATTAACATATTACACTGTAGGAAAAGTAAATTATATATTATATATATATACTAATTGTTGGGGAAGAAAAAGCGAACCATCCACGATTAAATCGAAAGTTTAGAGTTGGCGAGAAACAATTATTGAGGTTTAAGTGGTGACTGCAAAATTAGTCTTTGCGTCATTAATTGCTAACTATAAGAATCTGGCAAAAATAGTCGCAAAGTTTAAGGGTGTTGCAGGTAAGTCTGTAGAATTAATTCTTAACTATAGCGAACTTGCAAAATTAGTCACTAAGGTTTAAGTGTCACTAGTAAGTCTTCAGTTCAGGCCGTCCATTGCATCGCGCGGGTCCCACATTCGTTAAGACTAAAATAGTTTACTAGACGGTTTGTCGCAATGCAAATTCTGAGTTAATAAGCTATCTTTTGCTGCTTTAAAATAGTTTACTAGCAGTTGCGTATTTAAAATCATCGTTGTCCACCACTAATGTTGAATTAATGTTAGATTTCTTCTTTTTGACCTCATTGTTCGACCACTTTTTCTTCGTCATATTTTATCACGACTAATTACTTTTTTTTTTCACCAAAATATGAAACAGATAGATACACATACTCTCTATAAACGAAAGAAAAAGTAAAAGAGAATGATAGTGAAAACTTGGTCGTCGTTGAGATAACAAATTTTTCCACGACGGACAACGACTGAGCACCTAACGTATTGACAAGTAACAACAATTGCCAACGAAGCATGCATCCATATTAGATGCTCCAACTTGAGTTGCTCTTTACAACCAATAATGTCATGATGATTGATAACAAAGATAATTTCATAAACGAAGCAAAGCAATGAAATTCTCTATTTACTTAAAATAGTATTTTGACATGAAATTAGAAAACGAGGGTATTGTTGGTAGTTTTTGGGAAGGTTACAAAGTGGGATGGGAGTCAAAAGGGACATGACAATGGTTGGAAGGGACAAAGCTGTTTTGCCTGCCATCCCTAACGCTGCTGCCTACTCTTTATTTCACTTGTACTTTGCTCTCCAAATGTCGATCACCCCATTTCTCAATTTCTCACTACTAAATATATATTTTTCCTTTCTTTTTCAGTTTAGGTACTAGAATAAGCAAAAATCCAGAAAACGCTTAATGAGGAATCGAGATATTCGTATCTTGTTTCTTTTAGACAATAGATTAGATGACCTAAGCCCGATTGTGGGCTTTGGACTTATTAGGATTTATCATTATGTGTAATCTATAAGTATTGCTTAACAATCCACGGGGTTTTCAGTAATGAAAACGTTTAATAATGAAACGGATAAAATGTAAACAAATAACCAAAATATTCAAAAATCTTTAGTGATGTCTTATTTAATTGATTGCTACGAGTATAATATAAGAAAAATACATATGAGATTTTTTGGTAAAGGGTTTTAAGGCGGCAAATGTAGAAAATATAATAGATATGGGATTAATAAGACTATATTTTTACGCTAGATGGTAAGGTAGTTTTTTTCTCACTTTACACCTCAGCTTCACGCTAGTTTTCTTTCTTCTCTTTTTCACTCATTTCTACTCGCCTTTTGTGGACAAGATAACTCACCTTGGTCACTTTAACTCCCATTATTTTTAATAATAACGAAATTAAAAACCTAAACGTAAACATATAAATACAAAAACGTAAACGTACGAAATAGAAAACTTTTATTCATAAGCTAAAAACATTACATAGACTTCAGAAATTAAAAATATGTAAAACATGAAATTAAATATTACGAGACACATGTTCGACTAAATCGGCACGAAGATTTTGATGCATTTGATGTGATCTTATGTACCTCATAACTTTTCGCATTTCTTCATCGGATCGTATGTAGTCATTCGGTTGATGTGCTTCCTCCAGGTACCATTCATGAGATATTGCCTTCTTTTGTCTTTTCTTATCATATTATGTAACATGATACATGTATACATCATGTTATGGATTCTTTCTTTTGTCATTATCTTAGTTGGATTGACAAGTACCGCCCATTTCTTCTTCAAAACACCAAACGCCTGTTCTACATCTTTCCTTTCCGATTCCTGCATTTGCTTATACGTTAGTCTCTTGTGGTCATCATCTGTTGGTTCTGGAATCGTCTTAACAAGTGTTGCCAATTCCGGATATATCCCATCAACAAGATAGTAACCAAATGGGGGTTAGCAACAAAGGGAATCTCCGGTGATATCCCCTGTTTAAGATCGTTAAATAAAGGGGATTGATCAAGAACTTTGATGTCGTTGTTCGAACCAGAAACACCAAAGAAAGCATGTCATATCCATAAGTCTTGAGACACAACAACTTCCAGCAAAATGAAGGGATTCGGACCATGATCACGCCTAACATATTACCCTTTATGTGCATTCGGATAACCAAACCACTCCCAATCTGTACAGTCAAGGCTTACTAACATCCCTGGAAACCCGTTTGTTTCTTCGTGATGTCGATAAAGCTTTACGACATCAGTCATAGTGGGTTTCCTCAAATATTCTGGACTAAAAATTTCCATAACAGACGTACAAAAATAATCAAGAGACCGACGAGACGTTTTTTCACTTACCTGCAGATATTCATTTAAAGCATCAGGGATCGCGCCGTATGACAATTGGCAATGCGGATGTGCACTTCATCAACGCTAAAATGCCTTCTTTTCCGGTGCAATCAATATTCTCACTAAAAAACAGACAATGAGTAGTTACCTCCTGAACTATCCAGTTGAAAAGAGATCGATTCATTCGGAACCTCTTTCGAAATATACGTGCATCGTAGAACGTGTTGTCACTAAAATATGTGGTGACTAAACGGTCATGAGCACCATAATGGTCTCGATTAATTCGTTTTATCGCCGACGATTTGCCTTTCGTCTATTTTTAATAAACGAAACCGCTCTTGCAATAAAAGTCAAGTTCCGACTTTCAATTTCTTGTTCTTCTTCTGAGTCGGTGAACATAATCATGTCGTAATTCATTTAAAAAATTAAAAGAATGAGATATATGTTGTTTGAATGAAATATGAGGAGATGTGTATAAAAATTGTGAAGTTTTGGGGTATTTATAGGTAAAAAATAGTGTAGTGTGATTTTGTTTAAACATGTAACGGTAACAAGTGGAAGTGGGGCCCGGTTTATTTTGCAAACTCACCTAGGTGACTCGCTCACCGTATCTTATCTTGGAAGGCGTGACTCGCTCGTGAATGGAGGGAGCCGCAAGAGGCTCAGCGTGAATGGAGGCTTAAGGTGAATGGGTCGCGCTCCTTGCCTTCCAACCTTTAAAAGTAGCAAATATATCTTATAAGTCGGAGATAATACAAAGATTATTGGTGTTTTGATTAGAGGTTATTAGTGCAAATATTAAGATATTTAAACTAAACACTCTTTAATATTTTAAGAATGACAAACATGTAACTTGTAATATATAATGTAAAATGCACAAGTTACTCAATTATAAATTGTCAAGGCATATACTCCTCATACACTTCTCGTATTCAATGTCTTGAGTCTTATCGTAGTTCAACACAGGTTCAAATATGTTTGTTATGTTGCATTATGATCAAAACATCTAACAAACCATTGAGAATGTTTAAAATATATTTTGAAGACATTAAGTATATATTATTTCAGTCATTCTTTTTTTAAAACTATTTTACATTTCATACAAGGTATGAACATAGATTTACAAACTACCATAATGTTCAAAGTTGCACTTATTTCATATACATTGCAACAAAATATTTTCATCATTTCATAAAATCTCTTGCACAGTTTTTTTTTATAAAAAAAGGCTCTTTAATGATTTATAAAAATGAACTTCCAACTAGCAAGAATCTTCCACTTGAGAAAATGATTCAAATTTAAGTTCATTTAGTTTACATAAACCTTCTATTAAGGGTAAACATTTTTTTGGTAGCGAGACCAAATCACTTTGTTTTTCGATTAAGGAAACTTCCATAAACACTTGTAAATTCAAACATTATTGGTTAGTCAAAAACACCCTTTTAAGAGACCTTTTAACCAAGTGAACATTTGTGGAAAGGATGAAAACATGTAACTAAACCAAAATCAAAGCGGATATAAACTTTTTCAAATCGGTGACCCCGAACTCAAAACAAAGGGCGGATCCTGCATGGATCCGTGGATCCGTTGGGGTAATGTATGCAATATTTGTTTGCCTATTTAAACAACTATATAGTTCATACTTAAATCAAGCTTTTGCAATGTAACAAAACACATTCTTAAGTCTTCAAAACACTCACCAATCGTTTATCGTAATGCTTCTAACTAACATTTGTTAAAAGCATATTAACATGTCATGATCTACCAAAACAGGCCTAGAGATCTTATCACATTCATCAGTTCAAAGCATACTAGCATGTGAATATCCACCACAACAAGCTTAAAGCTCTTGTCCTTTTCATACATTGGAAGCTTATTATCAAAAGAAGATCAACCTTATCAAGCTTAGAGTACTTGAGGTTTAGATTAAAAATTCATCTCCATTAGACAATCATGTCTTGTATCACCATGATACAACACCATGTATCATCAACTATATGTAGGATTGTGTGCATGATATAATAGAAATTAAATACTGCCATTAATATACGATCCATTGGGGTCATACACAATAACTCGAGATTGCAGCTTTATATTTATTGTAAATATATAAATGATCTAATTTTACGAAACATCATTTGGCTTAATTGGTTTGATTAATTAAGTGAGGAGCGGGAGTAGGCCTAAGCCCAAGAGGTGTCCCTCACGGGCCCACTATGCACCGACCACCATTATGGTGAGTCGGGTCGGGCTTTGGTCTTTTACTTGTTTAATAAGATTTAGATATTATTAGATAATCTTTTAAACTAGGGAATTATCTCTTTATTTATTATGGTAATTACCTTGTTTTACAATTTGGTAACTTTCCATTAAGCCCTATAAACTCAAGAGTTAATTATTAAATCAAACAAGAAATTACAAGACCCTTATCCCCCATCCCCTTCTCTCGTCGGCCGTACACCACAGACACATGAACACTTTTATTTGTGTGTTTCTGATTTGATCTTCGTGTTGTTGTTGCACGGATCAACTGCTAGCACACTATTGTACTCGTTTGAGAGCTAGTGTGTAAAACTGTGAGGAGTTTTGCTTTAGATTATATTGGTCCTTGTTGATCTCCCACTCCAAGAAAACAGGAATGCTTGTTATGTTTTATTTGATTAGTTATAAATTGTATTTGGATCCTTGGCTCGTGGAAAATTGTAGTAGGATTTTTATATATTCTGCTGCTTGTTTTTAGATAATTGTTAATCTGTGGTATCATAGTGTCAGATCCAAATCTTTTTGGATTTTGGTATATAGTTTGGTTACACAAACGTAGATCTGACTTGATGGCGCATGAATAAGTGTCGTAAAACTTATCACCTTTCTTGTTTATTATGATTTGTATATATTTAATATCTGGCGTCAAATATGTCATATATGTGTATACGAGATCAAAATAGATGAAAATTAAATATTCTATTTGATTGCTTTGATTAGCTTGTTAAAATTATATGTCTTAATTTTTGCATCTATCATGATCAACCTCATGCAAAGTTGATCATGAGCAAGCCAATAGTAGATTAATAGTTGATATTACAAAAGGCGGAGGTCCTTTCTACCTTTAGTAGGCTGGAAGTAGCCTCTCTACCTTAGGTAGAGGTAAGCTGTCTACATCTTAACCTCCCCAAACACCGGAAGCGGTATTGAGTACCCATAACCGTGGAAGGCGGCATTGGGAGTTACTTTACTTTACCTTTATTATTATGTATAGCCGTCATGCTCATAACCTATTTCTCGTGTTTTGATTATTTGATAATTAGTTTTACATACGATTAAGGCGTTTAGGTGTTCGCCTTGATGCCAAGTTGTACTTTACATTAGTTTCCATTTTGTATTTATTTCGGTTGTAACTATTAGAATAGGTTTGTACTTTTAGTTTTATAAATCTAACAAGACGAGTGAAGACCGGATGCAAGGAGCAAGTTGGCGCGGCTTATGCTCTAGTTGACTCGAGATACTAGGATCTTGAGTCAAGTTTGAGCATGGAGAAACCCTAAGCGGCCATTTTATTTGTGTTGGCTCACCGATACAATTATAGGTTTTGGGCTAAGGTATACACAACTTGTGTTTGCATGGATGTGTGTTGTACCTTCGTTTTTGGGTCTAACGGTTAAAATGGGTTTAAATGTTATACACCAAAATATTTTTAAAAGAGTTTAAATTTGTTAATTTGTTTTAACAAAATTCCATCATAAGTAATAGGCATGTATTACTTATGACAAACATTTTTACATATAGGTTGCCTATAAAACTTTAGTCGCGTTGTCCAATTCAAATGAGGACATCATACCCATTTTGTAGCCTAGTCCAACCCTGTTCAATTTCGCGTCAGGAATGAGTTGTCGGGAGAATATCTGAGCGCCTTAGTTATCCCATCGACCTCTGATTGGAGGAATAAACCATGAGGATGGTTTTACCAGAGTTCGGGCCAAAGATAGGACAACGTTCCATGAATTTTATATTATAGGTTCTATAAAATCTAAGAGTTGTATCAAGATACAATTGATAATCGATATTTACCTTTTAATATACCACTATCTTCGTGATCAATTGTGCGGTGAATAGATTAAATTGGATCTTAGGATTTAAATAATTAAGTTTTTTTTGTAAACAAGGGTAATTAATTTATTTAAAGTAAAATATCAAAAATACTGAATGAACTTTATTATCTTGTAGATGGTTGTACCAACCAAACTATGAATGCTCTAACTCTCTATTCTCTGATAGAGAAAGAGAAACTCAATGGTTCCAATTTTCTTGATTGGCACAGAAACTTGAGGAACATCCTTAAGTATGAAGGAAACTTGGGCACCATTCAAACACCCCTCTTTGACCCTTCTGCTGCTAATGCCACTCCTGAAGATGTTGCTTCTTATCAAACCTTGTTTTTTAAGTAAGAAAAAGTCGCTTTACTAATGTTAGCAAGCATGACACCCGAGTTACAGAAGGAGATGGATGATCGTACAGCTTATGATATGATCAGTGAGTTGAAAAACATGTTTCAAACTCAAGCTAGCCAAGAGTTGTATGACACTCAAATGCAGCTTAACACCTGCAAGATGGAGGAACGTCAATTGGTTAGCTCTCATGTTCTAATGATGATGAGCTACATCGATAAGTTGTAATGTCTTGGAAAATCCATGCCAAATGTTCTTGTGGTTAGCACCATTCTAGGTTCACTGCCAAAGTTTTTTGCCAACTATGTTATGAACTATAACATGTAAGGCCGAGTAAGACTCTCAGAGAACTACATGCGATGTTGAAAACTGCTGAGAAGAATGTGCCCTCCAAGAGTGTCATTCCAAGTCTGCATATGATCAGAGATGGAAGAGTGAAAAAGAAGTCCTGAAAAAAACGGGAAAGGAAATTCCAAATAAAGGAAGAAGTTCCACCGCCCCCAAAGAAAGAAAGCATAGCAATGGATGTAGAGTGCTTCTAGTGCGAAAAGATAGGACACTAGAAGAGGAACTGTCCCTCTTATCTTGCTGAGTTGAAGTGTAGCAAGCATAATGGATCGTATGGTAAACCATGTTTGTTAATAATTAAACTATTTGCTATCTCTCCTAAATTTGTAATAATGCGCAGGGAATGAGAAGTAGCAGGAGATTGAAAAAAGGAGCCATGGTGCTGCATATGGGAAATGGGAATCGTGGTGCTGTTAAAGCTATCAGATATTATTTTTTAATGGACCTAATGGCTTAGAACTATCTTTAGAACAATTTCACTGTTCGCCTTATATTATTAGAGGTGTTGTTTCCGTCTCTCGGTTGAGAGATGCGGGTTTTGAACTTGCATTTATGCATTTTGGTATTTCTGTTTCAAAGGATAATATTTTTTATTTTAATGTGTTTCCTAGAAATGGCATATTTGAGATAGATATGGATGGTATGATCTTTATCGATATATTTGTGTTTAATATTGCTAAGCGTTCCAAATATTATTTGAATAGAACCTTTTTGTGGCATTGTCGACTTGGTCACATAAACAAACAATGCATCAAAAAACTTCAAAGTGATCGATGGTATTCTTAAGTCAATTGGAACCGATTCATTTCACATTTGAAAACAATGTTTATGTGAGAAGATGACTAACAACCCATTTCTAGAATAGGAATGAGGCTAAGGATCCGTTAGGACTTATGTATGAGATGTGTGTGGCCCATTAAAAATTTGACACGAAATGATTAATCATATATTGTCATCTTTATGGATGATTTTAGTATCTATGGTTATGTTTATTTGATTAAACATAAACAAGAAGTTTTCAAAACTTTTAGGACTTATCAACGTGAAGTTGAGAATCAACATGGAAAGAAAATTAAAATCTTCCGATAGATCATGGAGGTGAATTTTAATTGATAAGGATTTAAAGGTACACTTTTGAGGGGTCATTTAAGCCCTTAATCGACCACTTTTATATCCGTTATTGCTTAATTTCGTTCCTTTTCACTTTTAGGTCTCTTGAAGGCAAATTGTTGGAATGACACTTATTCGGACGAAAAGGCGTGAATATATGAAGAAAATGGCCAAGTCAAGATCAAGACACTCAAGTCTTTGGAATTGAAGGTGACGCGTCGAGTTAGAGGCGACGCCGTCGTCAACGTGCTCCAAATTTGTGACGACTCGGTAGCGAAATTGCTATTTTGTACCCGACGGCGTCAGGTTTTAAAGAGTAGGGCGTCACAACTCAGACGGCCTAGATTCAGATCCCGACGGCGTCAGAAGATGAAGCCGACGGCGTCACAGCCATAAGGTGACGCCGTCACAAGGTTGACGTGGTCAAGGCGAAACCCTAATGGCGGCGATCCGACGGCGTCACATTTAAAGAGTGATGCCGTCGCATGTTGTAACTCTATATATAGAATTGAATTTTCGACTTTTAGAGGTAGTTTTGTGGAGTAAAACCTAAAAACGATTTTTGGTGTCTTCAAGTATCTTAGGGTTCTCATACCCTATTTTACAACAAGATAAGTAATTTACTTCATTGATTCAATTATGTCTTCAATTGTATGTGTGTATGCTTGCATGTTTACCATGTCCCGCTAATTTACTTGTGTGTTTGCTTAGATCTATGAAACCTAGGTATTGAATATTGATTGGTTGTCTCTTATCTTAATTGTAATTGACCTAGGATTGCGATAGGTCATTCGTTGTGTTTTAATGCTTGAGTAATCTTTGTGAACATTAGTTTATAATCGCCTAGAGTTATTGTAGGCTAAAATCCAAAGATAACCTTAGAGTTAGTTTATGAATCCTAGAGATTTTGTAGGCAATAACCTTAAGGTAGTCTCAAAGAGTTAGGGAAAAAAGCATACCCTACGACCTTAGAAGACACAACGCGTTAAGAATAAGGACGTGACAATTCAACCATCAATAGGAGATAACTAGGGAGTAATAGCATCTAGGTAAACACATCTTTAATCATCATACGAGCACACATCAATTAGACATAGACTACCCCTTAGCTTAGTTAATTAGACTAGATAATAGTAGAGTAATCGGTAGAAATACCACCCCCCAAATCCAATACCCCGAGATTCGTACCTTTCAATTTTCTAAAAAATATAAAAAAGATAAAAAATAATCTTCCTCAACCCCAACCTTAGCGTAGTAATTTCTCACTAGCATTCCTATTCCCTAGAGAACGATATCAATCCCGAGGCTTACCCTAATACTACACTACAACGATTAGGTTCACTGCCTAGGTGGTTGAAAAACTTGCTCGAAGAAAAGGAAGTTTCCTTTGACCCCGAACGCGCGTTGTACGCGTATCAAGTTTTGGGCGCACGCCGGGAATAGAATAGCTAGTTAGATTTCCACCTCGTTTAGGTTCCCTTGCTTGATTCCTATCAAGTAAGCTTTTTCTCATTTTAGCTTCCTCGTAGTCTATCCCCCTTTTTCGTGACCTTTGTTAGTAACCCCATCACTTTTCATCATGGAAGGTGATAACCCACCAAACAACAACCTACCACTTGATCCAACTTTTGCCAACCAACTCCGAGCTCGTATTGTTAGTGAAATTGGAGAGCTTAAGAAATTGAATAGGATAATTGAAAGTGCACTTGAGGAAGCCCTTAGGGAATCCACTGGCACTTTAGATAGTAATTCAACCTCAAGTGATTCAGATGATGAGTTAGAAGAAGGAGATTATAAGGTATTAGAAGTTATGGAAGGATGTAAGGAGAAGGAAGAACTTAGGGAGTATTTCGATTCATACCCTAATGGGAAGGAAACCGCCTATCACTATAACGTAGTTAACTTCCGCATCCACCTTTCGAGCCTTTCATAAAAAGTGGTGACCCTAAAAATATTAAGATACCGTGCATGATTGGATACTTATATAGGGATCACACTTACATTGACTATAAGGCACCCATGAACATAATGTCTAGGCTCTACTACAATTGGATCATGAGCGAGAAGTTAGGACCTATGAGGGACCCCTTTCACCCTAGGAAAGTGAGTAACTATGTTGGGAGGGTCAAAGGATTGCATGTCTTCGTAGGTAACTTCACATATAGGTGTGATTTCATGATCTTGGAGAATGTTAAGGGCATCATTGATGGGTTTTTAGGAGATGTGATACTTGGGAGACCATTTATTGAGGAATCTAAGATGGTTTATGATCAAGAGGAAGGAATAGCCAAGTTCTCAAACGGGACCGAATGTGTTAAGTATATATGCCCTACAAAAATAAGAAGTTTGAGGGTATTGACGATCTAGATGTAGACAACATTCCAGTCTTTGAAGTAGATTGGGAGAACAAGGTTTACTACACCGCTTGTCTAGAGTTAGGCCCTGAGTATATTCGTGATGAGAGAAGAGTGAAGGAAATCGAATGGACCTCTAAGATAAGAGGAACGTAGGGGCACGACTTTGAGTCTAGCTACAAGACTCATAAATAAAGAAAAGCGCTTCGTGGGAGGCAACCCATGCTTAATTGTTTGCTTGTTTGTGTGTCGTATATCTTTTATTGATTGTTTATTCTCATGTTTGAATTTGTGAAAATGCTTTATTTTGTCTTTAACCTCGTCTTAATTACATATAAAGGTATTTTACAAAAGGGATAAGTGTAGGGAGGATTACACACGTTTTCAAAAGAACGTGAACATGAGAATTACGATTATTAAAAGATATACATGTGTGTTTGTTAGAGTCAAATGCTTGTATCGAGTCATAATGGATGTTTTGCGAAATTTTTCCGATTCTAAAGATATAAATTTTCCGAATTTTTTAAAAAAATTAATTTCTGTCAGATAACCGACGGCGTCGGGATCGCAACTGACGGCGTCGGGAGGAGCGAAACAGCTTATTACTTTTTCTCGTTTTCTGTGCTACTTATAAATTTTTGGAATTTCTCAGGTCTTAATTTTCTAGAAAATCTGCAAACATCCATTCCACAAGCATTATATCCTAGTTTAGTAGAGTCATATATAGTGTTACCGCCGATTTTACGCGAAGGTTTCGTTTGTTTTCTTCAAGTGTGCAGGTTTTATTTATCAAGAAGAAGATACATAAGATTGGATGGAGCTTTTCACGCATACATTCTTCTTGAAGAAGAATTTAACCACTACTTCACACGGATCCTACCGAGCTAATCAGGGGAGTATTAGTTTCTTTCGTTTTTAATTACCTTCCATTATCATAACTTTGATACTTTCGGGAACATTGGGGACAATGTTCGGTTTAAGTGTAGGGAGGAAAATAAAGCGGAACTTTGAAACTATGCTTATCCTTGACTATTTGCCTTGTCTAATTTCAATTGTGTAATAAACCATGAGAAATATCGGTTAGGGTAATTTTGGCACCAAATTTAAAATTTTTCATGACATGTAGGAGTGGGCCATTAGTCTTAATAAAGCGTCTCATGGATAGGAAGTTATATGACTAGCACAAAACCCTTTACCACTCAAATTCCACCCCAAAATGTGAGGATCGCCCTTAGATTTGTAGTGTACCGGTAGTATAATAGATTCTAGAACTTGTTTTGTCATGCATTCCGAGATCGCTAGTGAGACTACACTTGTGTAGTTAGGAATAACTAAATGATAAGAGGCATTAGGATAACCCTTGTTTGATACCCGTATTATAATTACTTCTTCCACATCGGTTGAGTAATTCCCCCACACCCTTGCGTTGTACTCATCTTTAGTACACGATACCCTAGTTAACCCCTCGAGCCTATCCTTTTCGCGGTTCTCGTGATGTTTTGGTTTTCCGAATATCAATGAAGAGCATTGTTTACAATCCACCCCTAAATGTACACCCAAATCGCCTTTGCCTACCTTGTATGCACTCACTTTTAGTGCATTATTGTTATCATACTAAACCCTTAGTTCAATTATCTAGTTGCTTGCATAAGTTGCTAAGTCGAGTCATATCCTTTGTACACAGTTTTGGGACGATTGGGACTCATGGGAAAAGTTAAATTTTATGAAGTGACCGGAAGGAACGTTAAATTCAAATTCCCTTTATTTACGTAATAATGTACTCCAAGTGTTTTGATGTTTTCAATTCGGGTCAAATTAGTGTTAGAGTAATAAAAACTCAAGTGTAGGGATGTGCCTATAAATCCCTATTATTTTGATGTTATCGTAGAGGATGGTAGAGTAAAAGTGTATGAAAAAAAAAAAAAAAAAAGTGTAAAAAAAAAAAAAAAAAAAAATGAAAAAACATACGGGCTACCATCCTACATCTATCTTTAAATTTATGTTTGTTTGTTTCAAAGTTATCTAGAGTTTAGAGTGTCGAGTCTTGGCTTAGCAACGCCATTCTTCTCATGCTTGTAACATAAAGATTTTTGACTTGCCACCACTAAATCGCCTATCCCACCAAACCCTTTGTTTCCCTACCGTAAGCCTAACGTTACAACCCTTTAAAAGACCTCTTAGATAGTTTTTCCTAGGTGCTTACGCCAAAGCGATGGAGGTTTGATCTAGTCTCAAGCCTATGGTAATCTATGTACTAGGACCGGTTAATGAGTGTTTATCTTCCATTTCCAATTTGATATATTTCATATACACCCGAGAGATGAGAGTATCCAAACACCACTTGTGAGGTGCTAGTATGTAATTTCCGTGCTTGTTATGACTTTTGCGGGGCTTATACTTGTTGTGAATTGTTCTAAACTAATGCTTCATGACCCCTAACTTATAAATTAATTGGCCAAAAGCACATTTGCTTGAGGACAAGCAAATACCAAGTGTAGGGATATTTGATAAGGATTTAAAAGGTACACTTTTGAGGGGTCATTTAAGCCCTTAATCGACCACTTTTATATCCGTTACTGCTTAATTTCGTTCCTTTTCACTTTTAGGTCTCTTGAAGGCCAAATTGCTGGAATGACACTTATTTGGACGAAAAGGCGTGAATATATGAAGAAAATGGCCAAGTCAAGATCAAGTCACTCAAGCTGCTGGAATTGAAGGTGACGGCGTCATAGTTAGAAGGCGACGCCGTCGCAACGTGCTCCAAATTTGTGACGGCTCGATGGTGAAATTGCTATTTTGTACCGACGGCGTAGGTTTTAAAGAGTAGGCGTCACAACTCGGGACGGCCTAGATTCGGATCCCGACGGCGCCGAAGATGAAGCCGACGGCGTCACAACCACAAGGTGACATCGTCACAAAGTTGACGTGGTCAAGACGAAACCCTAATGGCGGCGATCCGACGGCGTCACAATTAAAGAGTGACGTCGTCGCAAGTTGTAACTCTATATATAGAATTCGAATTTTCAGACTTTTAGAGAGGTAGTTTTGTGGAGTAAAACCTAAAAACCGGATTTTGGTTGTCTTGGGCAGTATCTTAGGGTTCTCATACCCTATTTTACAACAAGATAAGTAATTTACTTCATTGATTCAATTATGTCTTCAGTTGTATGTGTGTATGCTTGCATGTTTACCATGTCCGGCTAATTTACTTGTGTGTTTGCTTAGATCTATGAAACCTAGGTATTGAATATTGATTGGTTGTCTCTTATCTTAATTGTAATTGGCCTAGGATTGCAATAGGTCATTCGTTGTGTTTTAATGCTTGAGTAATCTTTGTGAACATTAGTTTATAATCGCCTAGAGTTATTGTAGGCTAAAATCCAAAGATAACCTTAGAGTTAGTTTATGAATCCTAGAGATTTCTTAGGCAATAACCTTAAGGTAGTCTCAAAGAGTTAGGGAGAAAAGCATACCCTACGACCTTAGAAGACACAACGCGTTAAGAATAAGGACGTGACAATTCAACCATCAATAGGAGATAACTAGGGAGTAATAGCATCTAGGTAAACACATCTTTAATCATCATACGAGCACACATCAATTAGACATAGACTACCCTTAGCTTAGTTAATTAGACTAGATAATAGTAGAGTAATCGGTAGAAATACCACCCCCAAATCCAATACCCGAGATTCGTACCTTTCAATTTTCTAAAAATATAAAAAGATAAAAATAATCTTCCTCAACCCCAACCTTAGCGTAGTAATTTCTCACTAGCATTCCTATTCCCTAGAGAACGATATCAATCCCGAGGCTTACCCTAATACTACACTACAACGATTAGGTTCATTGCCTAGGTGGTTGAAAAACTTGCTCGTGTAACACCCCGAAAATCTTAATGACAATGGAAGACTAATTCGGTGTTACTTGAATGGAGATCATAGTCAATAATTATAGAAAACGACTCGAAAGAGACGTTTTATTAAAATAGTTATCATTCATCGAAAACTCATAGTTTGTTACAAAATATTGTAAATAGATCAAGTGTTTTTCCCAAAAGAAAGATCATGAGTTTGAAAGAAATGATAACTTTATGTTTTACACCACCGGATAAGCCTTGCCATGCCCCGCTCCGCACCTTGGTCATAATCTTCACCGACACCGAGATAACATGCTTAAAAGGTCAACAAAATGTTGAGTGAAGTCCATAGGTTTAAAATAAGTTGAACACAAGTATAAGATCATGATCATTGTAAACTAACAATATCATAAGAAAATATCACAGATTATTATGCACTAAGCTCATGAAACCAAGACTCAACCGCATACACCGAATTACCAAAGGTACGTAAGTATGCCCCAAAGGAGGTAATAGCCAATTACCTAAAGAAATTGATATGGTGCGCCCGGTTATTTCTCTATAACCGAAACGGGTTCGTTAATCCCCATAGTACTATTCACGATATCTACGCTCACTCGCGGTGACTAATGGTTCATGATCGGGGACTTGTGGCTAACAACTTAGGCAGTACCAATAATCAAGAAGATCAAGCATTTATGAAAACCTTGTGTTCTAGTTTAGAGCATGTATCTCCTCGGGTTTATAAAATAAAGTAAAAGCGAGGCTATGAACTCACCTTGATGATAATGCACACGCACAAAAAGATCAAGCACAATGTAGCGGAGGTTCCAACTCGAAACCTAAAATGATGAGATGGCGAGTCTCAAGAATGAGCATTTTGGTTCATGACCAAAATAATAGAGCATTGAATATTCTTATTCAATAGATCATTGGATTGTCCAATCCAATAGTGTGCGATCGTGATTAACGTTTTAAGTTAATTTATGTGCTACATTGTCTTAATTAATGATCCTCACTTACGCATAAGTGAAATGTTCCCCGTTGTGATCTTAATAGATTTGTTGAGTATTTTAACGTATTTAGATTCCCCGTGTGTTTTATCGAAATATGTATATTTTTATATATAATTATTATTTTATAATATATATATATATATATACATGAAATACATTTATCGTTATCCGAAAAATATTACGCATGTGATCAAAATACTTATTTTTACGAGGTTATTATGAAATCATAAGTTTTTCTAAACTTTTCCGAATTTACACTTTTACCCTCGAGTTACAAAAAGTACGAGTTTAGTCCTTCAACTTTGAGAAAATGACACTTTCTACCCAAATTATATTTTATATCAAAACTTTCGTAAATGACAACTTTAACCCTTGGTAAACCGAATTTACAAAAACAGCCCTCTAAGTTATTTTATACGCTTTAAACCTTTACTTTTCAAACTTGTCACTTTTAACCCAAAAGTTATATATAACTAGTTTAGGTAAATTACATATTCGGTCCTTGTGGTTTTCATGCGCACATGCACACGATATATTACCCTTTTACTTTATAAAATTGACATTTTAGTCCTTAGACTTTTACAAAATATTAGTTTTATCTTATAAATGACCCTTTAACTTTTTAAATGTTACGCTTTTGACCCTAAATTCCATGTTTTGCAAATTCGGTCCGAAACATTTTTTATAAAACGAAACTTTACAAAATGTTCACAACTTATTTCTAGCTTATTTTTAGTGCTTATTAGCTTATTTTTAACTTATTGGGCGGGTTGGACTCTTATTGGACTTAGTTTGGGCTTATTGGGCTTTCGGTGTTTGGGCTTTAGGCCCATTTGTCTTTCGTGAGTTTTACAAGTGAACGAGGGATGATAGGTCCTGTGATGTGTTATAAGTTGATCATTTGTCGTGTTTTTGTGTTTATAGTGACCATAAGGCATGTGTAGAACATTTTTTCATTGTCACGCATGTATATATAAGTTTACTAGTTAAATGGTGTAACTATTTAATATTTATATGTGTGATAACTTAGTGTAAACAAAGAAAATGAAAATGGAAACGAAATGAGTTTGAGAAGACTTACTACACTCGTAAATGAGTGGGGATGATACAATGAGAAGTGTGGTTTGAAAACGTGACCAACGATACCCGTGTTCTCCTTATAATGTTACCCGATTACTGTTTACCCAAGACTTCTCCTATCCTTCACCTTATAACGCTTTCCTTTCCTTTCTTCTTCGACCGGTGGACGATTTTTTTAGTGAGTGTGAGATGTGTATGAGTTTTAGGAGTTCAAGTGATGAGAGTGTGCCAAGTGCTTGTCGTGTGTTTTAAAGGGATACAAGCATGGCTTTTAATATTTTACTCTTAGCTCTCCTAATCCTAATCTTATTAGACACATGTTACATTGAATTTGGTCATTGTTTGTGAAATGTCTCTAGGCGTGGATACTTGAGCACCACTTAGAGGCATGCCATTCTTGTCAAGTCATTTCATTCTAAACACATTATCCAATGGTTAATGAAGTCAAAGTAGGTCAAATGGTTTAGTTTAGGTTATTAAATATATTTTTTAGGTGGCTAAGTGAAAGGTTTTGTCTCCTTTGTTCACTCCCACACACACAACATGAGACCAAAATGTTGCTCAAGTTTAGTTTGGTTTTGTTTTGGCTTGTTTGTCTCGCTTTTTCAAGGAAAAAACACAAAACATACAAATCCATAATCTTAAATACTAATGGGTTGTACATGCAAAACATGGGGAGTTGGGCTCGCTAGACGAGGCCCAAAAGGCTAAAGAAAAGAAGGGTGTTGGGCTTGGTGAGTTGGATGTTCAAAGACTAGCCCAAGAGTAATGTTAATGGTGTTGGGCTCGAATAAAATAACGAGGCCCAAATAGTGTAAGTTTGATCCGGTTATAAGGCCCATTAACGAGTCGGGTTGGGTCACGTGGTGTATAAAGTCCAATGAGTTCCGAGGCCCAATACTAATTTTATATATTTTATTATAATTAAATTGTATTTTTACAAATTTTACGTATTCATTACGTATTTTAGGATTATCAAGATCGTGGGAAATTTATTTAGATCACAACGGTATCTTTTATGAACGCTCAAGTTGCGTTGATCATGCATATGCCAAATGATATGCAAATGTGATGTTTAGAAAATTTCATGACGAAATAGATCGTGTTTAATTCTCGATTAAAGCGTTAAGTACATTGAAATTTTCCGGAGCTTACAAGACCTACCCTTAAGAGAACCGCGGCCCCATGTTAAACTCGCAGAGGTCATGGGTGATCTAGATGAACAGTGGGGATACTTGGAACGATTACATCCTCGCGCCCTGTGTGAACTCAGACTCGTTTCTTATGATTCCATCGAACTTTAACGATAGGAATGCGGCTTTGCTTAAGCCTCTTAACTTCTCCGTCCATGATCTCGATGGGTTCTTCGACAAAGCTAAGTTTGTCATTGAGTGGATGTCCTTGAGTGGTACGACTAGAGTTTCATCCGAAAGACACTTCTTAAGATTTGAGACATGGAACGTGTCATGTACTCGGCTAAGTTCTTCGGAAGATCAAGTTTATATGCCATGGACCAATTCTTTGAAGAATTTTGAATGGTCCGACGATCGAGGTTTGAGCTTTCCTCGTTTTCCAAATCGACCATCCCTTTCTGTGGTGATACTTTGAGCATTACACGGTCTCCGACTTGGAATTCCATTGGTTTTCTTCGAACATCTGCGTAGCTCTTTTGTCTATCTCGAGTCGCTTGCAATCTTTGCCGAATTTGCATTATCTTTTCGTTGTCTCTTGGACAATTTCGGGCCTGTAAGTTGTACTTCTCCAACTTCCGCCAAAGAACCGGGCGATCGGCATTTTCTTCCATAGAGTGCTTCAAAAGGAGCAACTTTAATGTTGGCGTGATAACTGTTATTGTAAGAGAATTCACCGAGGTAAGTGCTTATCCCATCCTTTTCCGAATCAATCACACATGCTCTTAGCATGTCTTCCGTAGTTTGGATCGTTCTTTCACTTTGTCCATCTGTTTGAGGATGGTACGCGGTACTCATATCTAAGTTGGTACCCATGGCTCTTTGAAGCGTTTGCCAAAATCTTGAGGTGAATCGGCTATCACGATCGATATGATAGAGATTGGTACACCGTGACGAGAAACAATCTCTTTGATGTACAATCTAGCGAGTGTAATCATCTCGTCGTTCTCCTTGATTGGCAAGAAATGAGCGGACTTTGTAAGACGGTCACAATAACCCAAATGGTGTCAAAACCATTAGAAGTTTTTGGCAACTTTGTGATGAAGTCCATTGTGATTCTTTCCCATTTCCACATAGGAAGTTCGGTTGAGTTAACAATCCAGATGGCTTTTGATGTTCAAACTTTAACTTTCAAGCATGTCAAACATTTATGGCGTGATACAACGATATCACCTTCATATTAGGCCACCAAGACAAAAGCTTTAGATCTTGATACATCTTGTTGGGACCGGGATGTATGGAATACTGATTTATGTGATTCATGCATGATGAGTTCTCGGATACCTCCAAAGAGTGGAATCCAACTTCGATTCTTGAAACATAGCGTTCCGTCCGATCTCTTCACAAATCCATTCTCATTCTCCAAGATGCCATAAATCTTCTCATTCGCCTATTTTCTTCCTTAAGGGCTTCGATCCGAGCTTCAAGAATTTTCGATGGTAGGGTGAATTGATTACCATTCCCAATGATCTCACTCTAAGTGGCTTAGGCGATCTTTTTCGCTCAAGGCATCGGCAACAACGCTTGCCTTTCCGTGATGATAACGGATCTCGCAATCATAATCACTAAGCATTCGAGCCGACGCTGACGATATTCAATTCCTTTTGATCTAAGATGTGTTGAAGACTTTTGTGATCGTGTACACTATACATTTGGTTCCGCATAAATAATGTCTCCATAATTTGAGTGCAAATACCACGGCGCCAAGTTCTAGATCGTGAGTAGTATAATTCTTCTCATGAGTTTTGAGTTGTCGTGACGCATAAGCAATCACCTTGTTCCTTTGCATGAGAACACGCCTAAACCCATGTGTGAAGCATCACAATATACTACAAAATCTTGGCTCCTTCCGGTAGTGCCAAGATAGGTGCTTCGCAAAGTTTGTTCTTTAGGAGTTGAAAAGTCGATTCTTGATCGCCTCCCATTCGAATTTCTTCGCTCGGGTTAACTCGGTCAATGGTTTAGCTATTTTCGAGAAACCTTCGATGAATCTTCGATAATAACCAAAGAAGTCCTAAGAATTGACGAATTTCATTGGGTTAGTGGGCACCGCCAATTCTTAACAGATTCAATCTTTGCGGGATCCACATGGATTCCTTCACCGTCGATCACATGACCAAGAAATTGGACCTGTCTCAATCCAAAAGTCACACTTGGAAAACTTTATGCACAATTTTTCATCCTTGAGTAACTTCGTGATGTCTTCAAATGTTCCGCATGTTCTTCTTTATTACGAGTAGATAAGAATATCGTCGATGAACACAATGACGAATTTATCCAGATATGGTTTGCGACTCTATTCATGAGGTCCATAATACAAAGTGCATTAGTTAAACCGAATGGCATTACTTGGAATTCATAATGGCCATATCGAGTTCTAAATGCGGTCTTGGGTATATCTTCTTCTCTTACCCGAATCGATGATATCCGATCTTAAATCAATCTTCGAGTATACACTCGAGCCTTGTAACCGATCAAACAGATCATCGATTCTTGGTAAGGGATAGCGGTTTTGATTGTGAGCTTGTTCAATTCTCTATAATCGATACACATCCGAATGATCCATCTTTCTTCTTAACGAATAATACCGGTGCTCCCTGTGGTGAGGAACTTGGTCTAATGAATCCTTTCTCGATAGCTCTTCTAGTTGTTTGGATAACTCTTGCATTTTCGAGGCGCTAAACGGCACGGTGCTCGTGCTATGTGAGTAGCTCCGTGAATAAGATCGATTTGAAATTCGACTTGTCGAGCGGTGGGAGTCCGTGCAAATCTTCCGAAACACCTCAGAAATTCCTTGATTACGTGTACATCCTCTAGTCGTTTCTCTTCCGACTTCTTTTCCGTTACTTGAGCTAAGAAGGCATAACATCCTTTTTCCATGTACTTTATTGATTTCGCACGTGATATGATACTTAAGTACTTTCTACTTTGATCTCCTTGGATGACTAAGGTTTCACCGTTGATCGGGATATGAACGGTTTTCTCGTCACAAACAATCCTAGCACGGTGTTTGGACAACCAATCCATGCCAATTACGACATCGAAACTTCCAAGTTTGATTGGCAAAAGATCTATGAGGAACGAGTGATCTTGTAATAGAATAGGACAATTACGGATTACGGTGTTGGTTCCTATTATTTTCCCATCGGCAAGTTCTATCTCATAAGTTGTATCTAAGGCGATTGGGGATATTTCAAGTAATGGTGCAAAAGTAGTAGATACAAAACTCTTATCCGCTCCCGAATCAAACAAGATTTTTGCGAGAATGATTGTTAAGAGAATACGCACCGCCACAATGTCGTGGTTCAACGGTGCATCTCCATCTCCTAGCATGTACACTCTTGCACGCGCATTGTTTGTTTGAACGACATTTAACTTTGGGCATTGACTCTTGAAATGACCGGTTCTCCACATCCATAGCAATTCATGTTTGTCACGGTGTTGCCTCTTCCGTGGTTTCGCAATGCTTACCTTGATGACCTACCTTGTTGCACTTATCGCACTTCACAAGACAAGGTCCGTAATGGTGCATCAAACATCCGTTACATCGGGATGTGGTCCTACATACCCTTTTCCAAAGATGGGTGCAAGATAAGCCCTTGCGGCTTCTTGCCTTCGGTTTTGCCGATTGTGATGTTGGTTTCGCTGCGGTGATATTGGTTGTTGTTGTTCGATTGTTGTTGTTGGACCGATGGTGGTTGGAATTTGAGGTTTTCCGATCATCAAACTTTCTTTTGTTGTCACTTGAGCCTTGTGCATTTGCAAGCTTTAGTATTGGTTCCATAAGGCGGTGGGATACAATGACAACTTCTTCATCAGCTTTTGGATTCAAGCGATGACATCTCCTTCGATGCTCGAGGTAAACCTCCGATCAAAGCTTCCAAAAGCTTTTCATTGGTGGGAAACAAATGAGGACATAGAGCTCTCACTCATGGAATCTCTTGAAGTATGTCTTGAGATCATTACCTTTAGCGACCAAGTGGTAATACTCATCTTCGAGTTTCTTGATCTCGCTTCGGGCAACACTGTTTCATTAATGATTGTTTCAGATCCGACCATGAAATCTTACAAGCTTCTTCCATTCCAATTGGTTGAGCATGGCCTTTCCACCAAGATAACGCATCTTCTAACAAAGTTCCAACTGCAAACTTGACTTTGCAATCATTTGTGCAATCACTTAGCGTAAATACGCCTCGGTTCTCTCAAACCAATGAAGTAAACCAATAGCACCTTCAAGTGCCCTTGAAGAATGTCGGCTTAGCTCATGAACTCTTTGTAATTACACTCATGAGTTACAGTGGACTCACTTTGATTTGTTGGAGTGTTAGTTGCATTTGAGTTTGCCATTTCAACAAGACGTGCACACGTGGCACGATTCTCTTCAAGAATGCGAGCGCTTCACCTCACGTGTTGCTTGAGCGACACGCCACTTCACCTCTCGAGCAATTCGGGCATTCTCGCCTTCTCTTGCAATTTCGGCTTCTCTTGCGATCTCACTTCTCATGATCTCGCCTCTTTTGCAATCTCCGCTTCTTGCAATTTCACTTCACGTGCCTCTTGGGCAATTGCTCACTTCAACGCGCTCACCGGCTCTAGCGAAGATCATCGACATGTTGTGCTATAGTGCGCTAACACTTTCAAATGACCATTTTTCGAATAGTCATGGAGTGATGGTGGATGAGGTAGCTTTCTTCTTGACCATTTTCTAAAATTTCCAAGAATAAATACCAAGATTAAGAAATTATCGATCGATGATAAAACTGATTTCATATTATACATATCATAATAGTCCAGATTACCACTTTAAATTAATGATATGATATGAATATGATTTTTCTCAACAAATCATAATATATGTATAAGGACATAAGGATCGGTTCGGCATACATCACCGAGGAATAATATCATAACATCAGAATATAAGAAATACAACCATAGGATACATGGAATACATCATTACATAGTATTGTTCACAACCATAGGTTACATCATCATAATTCTTGTTCCAAGGTTACAAACCAAAAGATACAAGCCTTAATGCCTCATATGGCGGCTTTATGATACATACTAAGATAAAGATGACTAGGATTTACGATCTCCGGCGCGTCATCCCGACGACGACGAATCTCCTCAACCATGGTCGTCAAGTCTCGGATCCGCCGCTCACGGGCTCGATCTCTCGCCTCGAGGTCATCAATCCTCTCTCCGTAATAGCGGTGTGAGCATGAGCGGATGCAAGTTCGTGATGCAGGGACTCTCTCGACCTAAAGCGCTCTCTCAAAGTACTAGCATCTCGGATAGTAGTCTCCAATCTCGAGTCAATTGGTTAACGGCCTCTCGCCTCCACAACTGGGTACTCATCATATCAAACACAATCTCAATGGAGTAGCGACCTATCACGAGGTTTTCGACTTCTTCCTCCAAGCTCTCTATCCTAACTAGTGGAATCTCATCATAATGTGCCATGAGCTCATTCAACCGGTCTTCGTGCTTGATAAGTCTCGTAGCCAACAGAGGAATAGTGTGGTGTACCGTTCACCGCAATGTGCGTAATCGAGTCGATGCAAGAGTTGAGCTTTCTCCAAGCTCGAACGAACTAGGTGCTCCTCCTCTTCTCTCCAACGTCAAGTAAAGGTATCAAGAATGACCATCGCCTAGCACCGGATTTCTTCCTTGGTCCGGTCTCATTATCCACTTGAGTAGGCATGTCGATCGATAGTGATGGTGGATAGCACTTGATGCAAAGCGGTAAAAGTGGCTCACTAAAAGTGTCCAAAGGAGGTGATGTCAGAGGTGGTGATGAAACAGAACAGAGTGGTCCGATGGTAGAACACGATGAAGTGGCAAGTGGTGGTGAAGTAGCGATGGGTGGAACAAGCAGTGAAACCGGTGATGACCGAGCGGTGGTGACCGGTGGTGATGATCGAGTGGTGGCATCACATGAGTCATAGTGATGGATCGCACACGCTTCCTAGCGGTGCGTTTGAAGGTCTTACCATTAGGATGCGCCTATAAGGTACTCCAAACGGCTCAGCTCATGAGGCTTAAGAACACGAATCCTACGTCGACGACGACGGATAGCTCGGGAAGATGATCCAAGAATCGATGAAGCGTAGTCGGTGCTCTCGATGACTTGATGATCCATCATCCACAAAGAACATCTCAAGCGTGTAGCCATTGTTGCGACTCATAGTAATCGATCTAGGGTCATGGAAGCAAAAGCATTGTACTCTTGAGGATGAGCGGTCATAGCCGGAGCAAGAGGAGTTCGGGCAACTTCACCTTCCTCAAAGGTTCGGGCCGTCCAAACAAGAGTCGGTATGACAGACGGGATGAGTGGCATAGTGACATCGTAGAGGACATGGTATCTTCCATCTCGTGTCTCGAGGACGTAACAACCGGGTGGGATGCGCACATGGTATCGTAACAACCCATAAATTAATGTAAGTAAATGCCAAATAATATAATTATTTTAGTTAGCTACACATATTTGCCAAGCAAATCTCCATGCCTAACTAAAATGAATGCAATTTACTTATGATCTAGTGATGCATCAATCCTAATGCATAGAGCGGTCACGGAAGGGCGTAAGGCAGTGGTGTAAAATAGTCCCGTTTTAAAAGTGCGGTTATAGTCCAAATGATTTTGAAAAACTCTTTGGTTCTCTATAACCTTGGCTCGATGTTAATCAGAACACCCCGAAAATCTTAATGACAACGGAAGACTAATTCGGTGTTACTTGAATGGAGATCATAGTCAATAATTATAGAAAACGACTCGAAAGAGACGTTTTATTAAAATAGTTATCATTCATCGAAAACTCATAGTTTGTTACAAAATATTGTAAATAGATCAAGTGTTTTTCCCAAAAGAAAGATCATGAGTTTGAAAGAAATGATAACTTTATGTTTTACACCACCGATAAGCCTTGCCATGCCCTGCTCCGCACCTTGGTCATAATCTTCACCGACACCGAGATAACATGCTTAAAAGGTCAACAAAATGTTGAGTGAAGTCCATAGGTTTAAAATAAGTTGAACACAAGTATAAGATCATGATCATTGTAAACTAACAATATCATAAGAAAAAATCACAGATTATTATGCACTAAGCTCATGAAACCAAGACTCAACCGCATACACCGAATTACCAAGGTACGTAAAGTATGCCCCAAAGGAGGTAATAGCCAATTACCTAAAGAAATTGATATGGTGCGCCCGGTTATTTCTCTATAACCAAACGGGTTCGTTAATCCCCATAGTACTATTCACGATATCTACGCTCACTCGCGGTGACTAATGGTTCATGATCGGGACTTGTGGCTAACAACTTAGGCAAGACCAATAATCAAGAAGATCAAGCATTTATGAAAAACCTTGTGTTCTAGTTTAGAGCATGTATCTCCTCGGGGTTTGCAAAAATAAAGTAAAAGCGAGGCTATGAACTCACCTTGATGATAATGCACACGCACAAAAAGATCAAGCACAATGTAGCGGAGGTTCCAACTCGAAACCTAAAATGATGAGATGGCGAGTCTCAAGAATGAGCATTTTGGTTCATGACCAAAATAATAGAGCATTGAATATTCTTATTCAATAGATCATTGGATTGTCCAATCCAATAGTGTGCGATCGTGATTAACGTTTTAAGTTAATTTATGTGCTACATTGCCTTAATTAATGATCCTCACTTACGCATAAGTGAAATGTTCCCCGTTGTGATCTTAATAGATTTGTTGAGTATTTTAACGTATTTAGATTCCCGAGTGTTTTATCGAAATATGTATCCTTTTATATATACTTAATTATAATCTTATATATATATATATATATAGTAATACATGAAATACGTTATCGTTATTGAAAATATTACTCATGTGATCAAAATACTCATTTTTACGAGGTTATTATGGGTTTATAAGTTTTTCTAAACTTTTCCCAAATTTACACTTTTACCCTCGAGTTACAAAAGTACGAGTTTAGTCCCTATACTTTAGAAAATGACACTTTCTACCCGAAATATATTTTATATCAAAACTTTCGAAATGACAACTTTAACCCTTGGTAAACCGAATTTACAAAAACAGCCCTCTAAGTTCATTTTATACGCTTTAAACCTTTACTTTTCAAACTTGACACTTTTAACCCAAAAGTTTATTATAACTAGTTTAGGTAAATTACATATTCGGTCCTTGTGGTTTTTCCATGCGCACATGCACACGCATATTACCCTTTACTTTCGAAATTGCATTTCTAGTCCTTAGACTTTCAAAATACTTATTTTATATAAAATGATCCTTTAACTTTTGAAATGTTTCCCTTTTGACCCTTAAATTCATTATTTTGCAAAATAGTCCGAAAACCCTTTTATAATACGAAACTTTGCAAAAATGTTTACAACTTATTTCTAGCTTATTTAATTAGTGCTTATTAGCTTATTTTTAACTTATTGGGCCGGGTTGGACTCTCTTGGACTTTGTTTGGGCTTATTGGGCTCGGTGTTTGGGCTTTAGGCCCATTTGTCTTTTCGTGAGTTTTATAATAACGAGGTACGAGAGGTTTTTATAGGTTTGTGATGTGTTATAAACATGTTAGTGTTTTAGTGTTTAGTGACATGTGTAATGGTGTTGTTGAGCTATGTGTCATGATCATTTTACACGCATTGGTTTAAGATTTAAATATGTGCTTAACTATTCTAACGTGATATAACTTTATATATGTAAATGAAATGAAATGAGTGGGAATGGAAATGAGTTTGATGAGGACTTACTACACTCGAACAAGAGTGGTGATGATGATGTGTGAGATGTGAGCGAGAAGAAGTGACCAACGAGAACCCGTGTTCTCCTTATAATGTTACCCGATCCTTAAATGTTTACCCAAGTTTCTCCTATCTTTCACCCTGCAAACGTTTTCTTTTCCTTTGTTTTTCTTCGAACCAATGGACGTGATTTTAGTGAGGTTGAGATGATGAGTTTTTGAGTTTTGTGAGTTCAAGTGAGTGGTGAGTGTGTGTTGTCGTGTGTTTTAAAAGAGATACAAGCATGGCTTTTAAATTATTTTACTCTTAGCTTTCCTAATCCTAATCTTATTAGTCATGTGTTACATTGAATTTGGTCATGGTTTGTGAAATGTTTCTAGGCGTGGACTTTTGAGTTCTAAGCATGCCATGGCTAGTCAAGTCATTAGAAACATATTATCCAATGGTTAATGAAGTCAAAGCTTGGTCAAAGTGGTTTAGGTAGTTTAATATATATATTTGTTTAGGGTGGCTAAGTGAAAGGTTTTTTGTCTCCTTTGTTCACTCACACACACAAACAACATGAGACAAAAATTGCTCAAGTTTAGTTTGGTTTTTGTTCTTGGCTTTGTTTCTCGTTCGGTCATGAAGAAAAACACAAAACATACAAATCCTCAAATCTTCTAAGTTTTACACATGGTTTTGGGGTTTTGGTCTCGCTAGACGAGGCCCAAAAGAAAGAAAGAAAGGGTGTTGGGCTTGGTGAGTTGGATGTTCAAAGACTAAGGCCCAAGAATAAATGGTTAATGGTGTTGGGCTCGATAAAATAACGAGGCCCAAAGAAAATGGTGTGGGCTTGATCCGGTTATAAGGCCCATTTACGTGTCGGGTTGAGTCACGAGGTGATAAAGTCCAATGAGTTCCGAGGCCCAATACTTAATTTTATATATTTTTATTATAATTAAATTGTAATTTTTACAAATTTTTACGTATTCATTACGTATTTTAGGATTATCAAGATAGTGGGAAATTTATTTAGATCACAACGGTATCTTTTATGAACGCTCTGTTGCGTTGATCATGCATATGCCAAATGATATGCAAATGTGATGTTTAGAAAATTTCATGACGAAATAGATCGTGTTTAATTCTCGATTAAAGCGTTAAGTACATTGAAATTTTCCGGAGCTTACAAGACCTACCCTTAAGAGAACCGCGTCCCCATGGTTAAACTCGCAGAGGTCATGGGTGATCTAGATGAACAGTGGGGATACTTGGAACGCATTACATCCTCGCGCTCCCGTGTGAACTCGCACTCGTTTCTTATGATTCCATCGAACTTTAACGATAGGAATGCGGCTTTGCTTAAGCCTCTTAACTTCTCCGTCCATGATCTCGATGGGTTCTTCGACAAAGCTAAGTTTGTCATTGAGTGGATGTCCTTGAGTGGTACGACTAGAGTTTCATCCGAAAGACACTTCTTAAGATTTGAGACATGGAACGTGTCATGTACTCGGCTAAGTTCTTGGGAAGATCAAGTTTATATGCCATGGACCAATTCTTTGAAGAATTTTGAATGGTCCGACGATCGAGGTTTGAGCTTTCCTCGCTTTTCCAAATCGACCATCCCTTTCTGTGGTGATACTTTGAGCATTACACGGTCTCCGACTTGGAATTCCATTGGTTTTCTTCGAACATCTGCGTAGCTCTTTTGTCTATCTCGAGTCGCTTGCAATCTTTGCCGAATTTGCATTATCTTTTCGTTGTCTCTTGGACAATTTGGGGCCTGTAAGTTGTACTTCTCCAACTTCCGCCCAAAGAACCGGGCGATCGGCATTTTCTTCCATAGAGTGCTTCAAAAGGAGCGACTTTAATGTGGCGTGATAACTGTTATTGTAAGAGAATTCACCAGAGGTAAGTGCTTATCCCATCCTTTTCCGAATCAATCACACATGCTCTTAGCATGTCTTCCGTAGTTTGGATCGTTCTTTCACTTTGTCCATCTGTTTGAGGATGGTACGCGGTACTCATATCTAAGTTGGTACCCATGGCTCTTTGAAGCGTTTGCCAAAATCTTGAGGTGAATCGGCTATCACGATCGATATGATAGAGATTGGTACACCGTGACGAGAAACAATCTCTTTGATGTACAATCTAGCGAGTGTAATCATCTCGTCGTTCTCCTTGATTGGCAAGAAATGAGCGGACTTTGTAAGACGGTCTACAATAACCCAAATGGTGTCAAAACCATTAGAAGTTTTTGGCAACTTTGTGATGAAGTCCATTGTGATTCTTTCCCATTTCCACATAGGAAGTTCGGTTGAGTTAACAATCCGGATGGCTTTTGATGTTCAAACTTTAACTTTCAAGCATGTCAAACATTTATGGCGATACAATGATATCGACCTTCATATTAGGCCACCAAGACAAAAGCTTTAGATCTTGATACATCTTGTTGGGACCGGGATGTATGGAATACTTCGATTTATGTGATTCATGCATGATGAGTTCTCGGATACCTCCAAAGAGTGGAATCCAACTTCGATTCTTGAAACATAGCGTTCGTCCGATCTCTTCACAAATCCATTCTCATTCTCCCGGCATGCCATAAATCTTCTCATTCGCCTATTTTCTTCCTTAAGGGCTTCGATCCGAGCTTCAAGAATTTTCGATGGTAGGGGTGAATTGATTACCATTCCCAATGATCTCACTCTAAGTGGCTTAGGCGATCTTTTTCGCTCAAGGCATCGGCAACAACGTTTGCCTTTCCGTGATGATAACGGATCTCGCAGTCATAATCACTAAGCAATTCGAGCCACGACGTTGACGATATTCAATTCCTTTTGATCTAAGATGTGTTGAAGACTTTTGTGATCGTGTACACTATACATTTGGTTCCGCATAGATAATGTCTCCATAATTTGAGTGCAAATACCACGGCGCCAAGTTCTAGATCGTGAGTAGTATAATTCTTCTCATGAGTTTTGAGTTGTCGTGACGCATAAGCAATCACTTTGTTCCTTTGCATGAGAACAACGCCTAAACCCATGTGTGAAGCATCACAATATACTACAAAATCTTGGCTCCTTCCTAGTAGTGCCAAGATAGGTGCTTCGCAAAGTTTGTTCTTTAGGAGTTGAAAAGTCGATTCTTGATCGTCTCCCATTCGAATTTCTTCGTTTTTCGGGTTAACTCGGTCAATGGTTTAGCTATTTTCGAGAAACCTTCGATGAATCTTCGATAATAACCAAGAAGTCCTAAGAATTGACGAATTTCGATGGGATTAGTGGGTATTGGCCAATTCTAATGATTCAATCTTTGCGGGATCCACATGGATTCCTTCACCGTCGATCACATGACCAAGAAATTGGACTGTCTCAATCCAAAAGTCACACTTGGAAAACTTTATGTACAATTTTTCATCCTTGAGTAACTTCGTGATGTCTTCAAATGTTCCGCATGTTCTTCTTTATTACGAGTATATAAGAATATCGTCGATGAACACAATGACGAATTTATCCAGATATGGTTTGCGACTCTATTCATGAGGTCCATAAATACAAGAAAGTGCATTAGTTAAACCGAATGGCATTACTTGGAATTCATAATGGCCATATCGAGTTCTAAATGCGGTCTTGGGTATATCTTCTTCTCTTACCCGTAATCGATGATATCCGGATCTTAAATCAATCTTCGAGTATACACTCGAGCCTTGTAATTGATCAAACAGATCATCGATTCTTGGTAAGGGATAGCGGTTTTGATTGTGAGCTTGTTCAATTCTCTATAATCGATACACATCCGAATGATCCATCTTTCTTCTTAACGAATAATACCGGTGCTCCTGTGGTGAGGAACTTGGTCTAATGAATCCTTTCTCGATAGCTCTTCTAGTTGTTTGGATAACTCTTGCATTTCGAGGCGCTAAACGATGCGGTGCTCGTGCTACTGGGAGTAGCTCCGTGAATAAGATCGATTTGAAATTCGACTTGTCGGCGGTGGGAGTCCAGCAAATCTTCCGAAACACCTCAGAAATTCCTTGATTACGTGTACATCCTCTAGTCGCTTCTCTTCCGACTTCTTTTCCGTTACTTGAGCTAAGAAGGCATAACATCCTTTTCCATGTACTTTATTGATTTCGCACGGGATATGATACTTAAGTACTTTCTACTTTGATCTCCTTGGATGACTAAGGTTTCACCGTTGATCGGGATATGAACGGTTTTCTCGTCACAAACAATCCTAGCACGGTGTTTGGACAACCAATCCATGCCAATTACGACATCGAAACTTCCAAGTTTGATTGGCAAAAGATCTATGAGGAACGAGTGATCTTGTAATAGAATAGGACAATTACGGATTACGGTGTTGGTTCCTATTATTTTCCCATCGGCAAGTTCTATCTCATAAGTTGTATCTAAGGCGATTGGGGATATTTCAAGTAATGGTGCAAAAGTAGTAGATACAAAACTCTTATCGGCTCCAGAATCAAACAAGATTTTTGCAGAATGATTGTTAAGAGAATACGCACCGTCACAATGTCGTGGTTCAACGGTGCATCTCCATCTCCTAGCATGTACACTCTTGCACGCGCATTGTTTGTTTGAACGACATTTAACTTTGGGCATTGACTCTTGAAATGACCGTGTTCTCCACATCCATAGCGATTCATGTTTGTCACAGTGTTGCCTCTTCCGTGGTTTCGCAATGCTTACCTTGATGACCTACCTTGTTGCACTTATCGCACTTCACAAGACAAGGTCCGAATGGTGCATCAAACATCTGTTACATCGGGATGTGGTCCTACATACCCTTTTCCAAGAGTGGGTGCAAGATAAGCCCTTGCGGCTTCTTGCCTTCGGTTTTGCCGATTGTGATGTTGGTTTGCATTGTGGTGATATTGGTTGTTGTTGTTCCGATTGTTGTTGTTGGATCGATGGTGGTTGGAATTTGAGGTTTTCCGATCATCAAACTTTCTTTTGTTGTCACTTGAGCCTTGTGCATTTGCAAGCTTTAGTATTGGTTCCATAAGGCGGTGGGATACAATGACAACTTCTTCAGCAGTTTTGGATTCAAGCGATGACATCTCCTTCGATGCTTCGAGGTAAACCTCCGATCAAAGCTTCCAAAAGCTTTTCATTGGTGGGAAACAAATGAGGACATAGAGCTCTAGCTCATGGAATCTCTTGAAGTATGTCTTGAGATCATTACCTTTAGCGACCAAGTGGTAATACTCATCTTCGAGTTTCTTGATCTCGGTTCTCGGGCAATCTTGTTTCATTAGCATTGTTTCAGATCGACCATGAAATCTTACAAGCTTCTTCCATTCCAATTGGTTGAGCATGGCCTTTCCACCAAGATAACGCATCTTCTAACAAAGTTCCGATTGCAAACTTGACTTTGCAATAACTCACCTTGATAATAATGCACACGCACAAAAGATCAAGCACAATGTAGCGGAGGTTCCAACTCGAAACCTAAAATGATGAGATGGCGTCTCAAGAATGAGCATTTTGGTTCATGACCAAAATAATAGAGCATTGAATATTCTTATTCAATAGATCATTGGATTGTCCAATCCAATAGTGTGCGATCGTGATTAACGTTTTAAGTTAATTTACGTGCTACATTGTCTTAACTAGTGATCGTCACTTACGCATAAGTGAAATGTTCCCCCGTTGTGATCTTAGTAAATTCGTTGATCATTTTAACGTATTTAGATTCCCCGGGCATTTTATCGAAATATGTATCTTTTTACATATACTTAATTATTTTCTAAAATATATATACATATATATTTGTACATAAAATAAATTTATCATTATTCGAAAATATTACGCTCATGTGATCAAAATACTCATTTTTACGAGGCTATTATGAAATCATAAGTTTTGATAAACTTTTCCTAAATTTACACTTTTTACCCTCGAGTTACAAAAGTACAAGTTTAGTCCCTCAAATTTGAGTAATTTACACTTTCTACCCAAAAAGTATTTTATATCAAAACTTTCAGAAATGACATTTTTAATCCTTTGGTAAAACTGATTTTACAAAAACAGCCCTCCAAGTTATGTTTATGCGCTTTAAACCTTTACTTTTCTAATTTGTCACTTTTCACCCAAAACTTATATATAATAAGTTTTGTTAACACAATCAACCCTATGAGTTTTCTATGCGTACATGCACGTGAAATCATACCCATTTACTTTATAAATTTGCCATATTAGCCCTTAGACTTCTGCATATTTGTTATACGTAATATATGACCCTTTATCTTTTTAAAAGTTACGCTTAACCCAAAATTCATTTGATTTGAAAATTCGGTCCGTGCCCTTTTTAATATACGAAAACTTTACAAGATGATCACAAGTCATTTCTAGCTTATCTTTAGTGCTTATTTGCTTATAATAGACTATCAGGGGGTAGGCTTCATTTGGACTTCATTTGGGCTTATTGGGCTCGACAGGTTGGGCTTTAGGCCCGTTTGTCTTGTCATGAGTTTTATAGTGAACGAGGGATGAGGAGTCCTCGTATGGTTTCTAAGTTGATCATTAGTGTCGTGTTTTTGTGTTTAAGTGACCATAAGGCATGAATGTAGCACTTTTCTATTGCTCACGTACATAAAGATTTACTAGTCATTTGGTGCTTAACTATTTAACGTGTGATATAACATTTATTCGCATAAATATATGAAATGAGTGGGAAACAAAATGAGCTTGATGAAGACTTACTACACTCGTCAAGAGTGGGATGAATCAATGAGAAGGTGGTTTGAATGCAATACCCCGTGTTCTCCTTATAACACTACACGATTACTAGTACCCTTATGACTTCCACAAAGTCCCTTGCTTCGTTCCTTTTCCTTTTGTTTCTTCTTCGAACCAAAGTAGGTGTTTAGTGAGGGTGAGATGTGTATGAGTCTTTGGAGTTCAAGTGATGGATGTGTGCTTGTCGCATGTTTTAAAAGGGATACAAGCATGGCTTTTAAATTTTAAATCCTTAGTTCTCCTACTCCTAATCTTATTAGACATGTGTTACATTGAACTTGGCCATGGTTTGGGGTGTCTCTAGGCGTGCATACTTGTAGCACCACTAGGAGTATGTTCTGAGTCATTCCATTCTAAACACATTATCTAGTGGTTAATGAAGTCAAAGTTGGTCAAATGGTCCTAGAGTGAGTAATATTGATCTAGGTTAGCTAAGTGAAGGTTTTGTCTCTCCTTTTGCTCCCATACGCAAGGTATGAGACCAAAATGTCTCAAGTTTAGTTTGGTTTTTGTCTTGGCTATGTTGATCTCGTTTGGTCATGACAAAGAACACAAAACATTTAATCCTCAAATATTCTAATCACTTACACATGGTTTTGGGATTGCCGCTAGACGAGGCCCGGAAAGAAAAGAAGGGTGTTGGGCTTGGTGTGGATGTGTTCAAAGACTAGCCAAGAGTAGTAATTCGTGGGGCTGAATAAAATAACGAGGCCCAAATAGTGTAAGTTTGATCCGTTATAAGGCCCACTAACGAGTCGGGTTGGGTCGGTGGTATAAAGTCCAATGAGTTCCGAGGCCCAATACTAATTTTATATATTTTGTTATATTTAAATTCGAATTTTACAAATTTTACGTATTCATTACGTATTTTAGGATTATCAAGATCTGGGAAATTTATTTAGATCACAACGGTATCTTTTATGAATGCTCGTTTGCGTTGATCATGCATATGTCAAATGATATGCAAATGTGATGTTTAGAAAATTTCATGACTAAATAGATCGTGTTAAATTCACGATTAAAGGCACATTGAAATTTTCCGGAGCTTACAAGACCTACCCTTAAGAGAGAACTGCCATCCGTTAAACTCGGCAATGTCATGGGTGATCTAGATATGGGATACTTGAACGGATTACATCCTCAAGGCTCCCGGATGAACTCTCGACTCGCTTATGATTCCATCGAACTTTAACGATAGGAATGCGGCCTTAAGCCTCTTAACTCGTCCATGATCTCGACGGGTTCTTCAAAGCTAAGTTTGTCATTGAGTGGATGTCCTTGAGTGGTACGACTAGAGTTTCATCCGAAGACACTTTTAAGATTTGAGACATGGAACGGTCATGTACTCGGCTAAGTTCTTCGGGAAGATCGAGTTTATATGCCATGGACCAATTTTTGAAGAATTTTGAATGGTCCGATGACGGTTTGAGCTTTCCTCGCCCAAATCGACCATCCTTTCCGGTGATACTTTGAGCATTACACGTCTCCGACTTGGAATTCCATTGGTTTTCGAACATCTCGTAGCTCTTTTGTCTATCTCGGTGCTTGCAATCTTTGCCGAATTTGCATTATCTTTTCTTTTGTCTCTTGACAATTTCGGGCCTGTAAGTTGTACTTCTCCAACTTCCGCCCAAAGAACCGGGCGATCGGCATTTTCTTCCATAGAGTGCTTCAAAAGGAGCAACTTTAATGTGGCGTGATAACTGTTATTGTAAGAGAATTCAACCAGGTAAGTGCTTATCCCATCCTTTCCGAATCAACACATGCTCTTAGCATGTCTTCCGAGTTTGGATCGTTTTTCACTTTGTCCATCTGTTTGAGGATGGTACGCGTACTATATCTAAGTTGGTACCCATGGCTCTTTGAAGCGCCCAAAATCTTGAGGTGAATCGCTATCACTACGATATGATAGAGATTGGTACACCGTGACAGAAACAATCTCGATGTACAATCTAGTGTAATCATCTCGTCGTTCTCCTTGATTGGCAAGAAATGAGCGGACTTTGTAAGACGGTCTACAATAACCCAAATGGTGTCAAAACCATTAGAAGTTTTTGGCAACTTTGTGATGAAGTCAATTGTGATTCTTTCCCATTTCCACATAGGAAGTTCGGTTGGGTTAACAATCCGATGGCTTTTGATGTTCGACTTTAACTTTCAAGCATGTCAAACATTTCATCTGGCGATACGATATCGCCTTCATATTAGGCCACCAAAGACAAAGCTTTAGATCTTGATACATCTTGGGACCAGATGTATGGAATACTTGATTTATGTGATTCATGCATGATGAGTTCCTGATACCTCCAAAGAGTGGAATCCAACTTGATTCTTGAAACATAACGCCCGTCCGATCTCTTCACAAATCCATTCTCATTCTCCCGGATGCCATAAATCTTCTCATTTGGCCTATTTTCCTTAAAGCGCTCGATCCGAGCCAGAATTTTCGATGGTAGGGTGAATTGATTACCATTCCCAATGATCTCACTCTAGTGGGCGATCTTTTTCGCCAAGGCATCGGCAACAACGCTGCTTTCCAGATGATAACGGATCTCGCAGTCATAATCACTAAGATTCGAGCCATGACGCGATATTCAATTCCTTTTGATCTAAGATGTTGAAGACTTTTGTGATCGTACACTATACATTTGGTCCGCATGATAATGTCTCCATAATTTGAGTGCAATACCACGCGCCAAGTTCTAGATCGTGAATAGTATAATTCTTCTCATGAATTTTGAGTTGTCGTGGACGCATAAGCAATCACTTTGTTCCTTTGCATGAGAACATCGCTTAAACCCATGTGAAGCATCACAATATACTACAAAATCTTTCTCCTAGTGCAAGATAGGTGTCAGAAAGTTTGTTCTTTAGGAGTTGAAAAGTCGATTCTTGATCGCTCCCATTCAATTTCTTCGCTTTCGGGTTAAATCGGTCAATGGTTTAGCTATTTTCAGAAACCTTCGATGAATCTTCGATAACCAGAAGTCCTAAGAATTGACATTCACAAGTTAATGGGCATCGCCAATTTATGATTCAATCTTTAGGATCCACATGGATTCCTTCACTGTCGATCACATGACCAAGAAATTGGATGTCTCAATCCAAAAGTCACACTTGGAAAACTTTGCGCATAATTTTTCATCCGCGAGTAACTTCGACATTGGTTAATGAAGTCAAAGTTGGTCAAATGGTCCTAGAGTGAGTATAATATTGATCTAGGTTAGCTAAGTGAAAGGTTTTTGTCTCCTCCTTTTTGCTCCCATACGCAAGGTATGAGACCAAAATGTCTCAAGTTTAGTTTGGTTTTTGTCTTGGCTATGTTGATCTCGTTTGGTCATGACAGAAAGAACACAAAACATTTTAATCCTCAAATCTTCTAATCACTTACACATGGTTTTGGGATTGGGCTGCTAGACGAGGCCCAGTAAAGAAAAGAAGGGTGTTGGGCTTGGTGAGTTGGATGTGTTCAAAGACTAGCCCAAGAGTAGTATTAATTCGTTGGGCTCGAATAAAATAACGAGGCCCAAATAGTGTAAGTTTGATCCGGTTATAAGGCCCACTAACGAGTCGGGTTGGGTCACGAGGTGGTATAAAGTCCAATGAGTTCCGAGGCCCAATACGAATTTTATATATTTTTGTTATATTTAAATTCGTAATTTTTACAAATTTTTACGTATTCATTACGTATTTTAGGATTATCAAGATCGTGGGGAAATTTATTTAGATCACAACGGTATCTTTTATGAACGCTCAAGCTGCGTTGATCATGCATATGTCAAATGATATGCAAATGTGATGTTTAGAAAATTTCATGACGAAATAGATCGTGTTAAATTCCTGATTAAAGCGTTAAGTACATTGAAATTTTCCGGGAGCTTACAGCATGATCTTGGAGATCATGTTGAACCTGAAACCTAGCATCAAGCTATGAATGATTCTAAATTAGGAAATGGCTTGAAGTGATGAAAGTAGAGATGCATTCCATGAAAAATAATGAAGTATAGGACTTGTTTGATCTTCAACATGGCGTGAGACGAGTTGGCGCAAGTGGGTCTTCAAGAAGAAGAAGAAGATTAGGGATGGCAACGGGTCGGGTTCGGGGCAGGTTTTAGTGTACCCGTACCCAAACCCGTTTAGAATATCCAATCCCGTACCCGCCCCATTACCCGTAGGATACCCGATTAGTATTATCAATCAGTTTTTTGGGTTTCCCCGCGGGTATCGGTTATCCCCAATTAAATATTATATGGACATAATAATATGAATATAAAGTCACACTAAAATCAACTGAAAAAACAAAGGAAAACACCATAATATATTCAAATTTTTTAAGGAAAATAAATATCGTACAAACGATTTAACGCTTTTGAATTATTCATGTAGAAAATAAAATTTTATGTAATAGAGATACTTATATAAAAATATATAATGGAAGAAATTATATATAATGTATATATATTCTAGTTAATTACTCCATCCGTCTCAAAATTCAAGTCCAATTTGACTTTTTAACTCAAACTTTGACCTTAAATATTTTTGTTTGTACTATATAACACTTGATGAAAGTTATACCAAATGAAAATACATTTAAAACACAATCCATTTATATATTTTTCATCAAGTATTATATAATAACAAAAGTAATTAAGGTCAAAGTTTGATTCTAAAAGTCAAATTGGACTTATATTTTGGGACGAAGGTAGTATAATATCAATAAAGCGGGTATAAATTCAGATAAATGGATGCGGGTACGGTACGGGTAATCGGGCGGGTATTACTGGAACCCGTACCCAAACCCGTACCCGACTAAATTTTTTTATCAATACCCAAACCCGCATCAAACCCGCTAACCGCTTTTGAACCCGACCCAACCGGTTCGAGGCCGGTTTTCCTGTCGGTTTTGGTGTTTTGCCATCCCTAAAGAAGATGGACATAGATGGTAATATATCATAAATTTTAAAATAGGGCCTACATAAGATCTATAGAGGTAAGTAACCTTAATTAGATTCTTTTTACAAAGCATACAAAAGAGCATTGTTAGAACACTCTCAATATAGCACCTTCTACATTGTTAGAAATGAACATATATCCATGTCTTAGAAGAACTAGTCACATTAAAATCACATGTAACAACTTAACATGCAAGATGACTTAATAGAAATCATCCACTAGATCAAACAATATGCCATCTAAATGAAACAACCTCTAGATCCAAAACACAAGATTGAAGCATCTTGATCACTTTTTCTTTTAACCTTAGAATTCGACACAACTTTGTTAGGATTATGTGTGAAATATGACGTCTCCATCAACCAACGTTATAATGTGTTTAGTTGAGTCACATTAGGCCAAGTATTAGTGGACAAAGCTAACTAGGTGTACGATGACTATTTGTTTAATAGTTAATGCGTAAATGTTAGAAAGGTTTTGTCTTTATTTAGCAATTTCAAAACAATATCTTTATGTTTATCTAAATGAAACATGCACCTATATATTATATTAAAAATTTACGTTTGAAGCAATCATGCTTCTTATGTAGTATTTTACATGATTAACTTGTTAGTTGTACACCCATACTATGTTGTTACAATACGTAAAGAATTAGGTATGTCATTCAAGATAAACATTATAGATGACATATAGTCCCACATATTAATATTTATGATTATTGTGTTAATGCATGCCTAAGTACCCTTTCATGCTTATATGAATATACCATGTGCCTTATGCTTTAAAATAGTTATCTCATGACCCAAGAATCTATCAAGTATACACGCATATACTAAATTGATAAAATTACTTTCAAATATTCATACAGATTCTAGTACCATACTTAGATATCATATTCTTAAACTCAAAGAGTTAGAATAGTTACACATTATGGGATGCCTAACGATTAATGAGGGGAACATACTCATACACATATAGTCTTTTACCAAACACTTTCAAAAACACACTACTTAGTAATATCCAGTTCCTAAAAATGCTCCCAAGCCTCTTAACCCCAACATAAATATTTTACATCAATACCTCCTCAAGAGAAAAAAAACATCATTTGTTTAACAAATCTTTATGTGTTATGAAAATTTATTTACACATTATCAATCCTTTAACCAATTATTTTCTCTTGAATTGAGTCTTGTCACAAGAACTTTCAACTCTTACATTAATCATAACCAAACCATACAGGAAATACATCAACCATTGCACTCAAACCTTATAAATACACTTCACTCTTTATAGCGATAGCTAGTTTAAGAACCTTCAACTCTTATATCGATGATACCCAAACCTTACAAGAAACACATCAACTATTGCACTAAAACCTTATAACTACACTTCACTCTTGATAGTGATAGTTAATTTAAGAACATTTAATCCTCACAACCATTATACTCAAAGTTTATAACTACACTACCACGCACAAAAAAAACCTTTCTCCATCAAATTATCTCAAACACATGACTAGGATCATAAGGTTTATCTTCCATTCACAATTGGAATAATGCAGTTTGTCACATTATCCCAATTTTGAGATTAAAATTTTGATTTCATTATTATTGAATAATGCAATCTCTCATACATTCCCAATATGTGGATATTAGGCACTAACTAAATGGAGTCTAGGATTAATCGAAAACTAGAACTTTAATACTCCATTGTCACAAACCGTTAGAGAAATCCATTCACAATAGGATTACATGCACATGTTCTCTTTTGATCATACCATGTATGTTAATGTTAGTGCAAATAATATATTAATCTAAACCGTCCTTGCTGACCTTAGCTTAACACCTAGGATAATCCAACACTTGCTCGTAATGTGGAATCATTTTCATTTATATCTACTCGCTTATTGTAGTTATTAGGATTTTTCATGTGATTTAACTCTTTTCGAGCCTACATTATAGCATGACTTGTCAAGCTATTAATGTTCCTTAACACAAAAATTTACCTCATCAAATTTGACCCAAAATCTTACGACAAAGGTTTTCATAGGATACTCCCAAACAAGCAAAGCATGCATAATGCTTAACAAAAGAAACCTTGAGGATTTAGGAATCTCTCAATGTAACTTTTGACAAAATTCTACCCAAATCCAAAACATCAACTTTGGTAGATGATGATGTCGTAGAGGAACATGTCATCCAAACCGTGTTATAACTCCATCTCCCAATGATGACTTAAAGGAAGTCATTCCTAGAAAAACTGTCAATTAATGAACAAATTCCGTTCTTGTTTGTTAATGTTGGTGTGATTTGGTCGAGTTATGAGCCTTAAGCGTCTTTATATAGCAATATCTAATCATAATTTTTTTTATGTTGCTTAACTCGATTCTTTTTTTCCCCTTTGCTTGATCCTTTAGGTTGTGGATTTAAAACAAAGATTACATGTGGCTATTTTTTAACATATGGTTATATCTTATAGCATTCATTCCCCTTAAGAGCTTAACTTAATTTAGGAACCCTAACAACTCTCCAATATAATTTTATATTGTAGTTCTCTTCATCACTTATGCTCCTTAAAAGCTTAAAACTAACATAGTTTATTTCTCGAATGTCTCTTGCTCTATGTCTCTCATCCATATAATGTTGCTTATCATTCCTTCATTATCAATCACAAAAGTAACTTTTAATGTAGGTTAAACATTTGCAAAAATTTGATCCATGGATTCGCTAACAATGGAGGGTAATAAACAAAGAAATGCAATAATCATAGGGGAGTAATGAGCTAGGGGGAGTAGAATGCTCTGAGTAATTTAAACGAAGGAGAAGGAAGTTTAAATGGGTAGTGTAGTAGAAAGCTCGGAGTGCCCACTTTTTTGTTTCGACAAAATGGGGAGAAGAAAGTGTAAACAGGTAAAATGAGTAACTTTTACTTTTTACTATGTGTTGCAGTTTACATAGTTTGTCATCATAAAAAAAAATGAGATTGTTTGTGCAAAAATGAAGATATTTAAACTAAACATTCTCTTATATTTTAATAATGACAAACATGTAACGTGTAATATATAATGTAAAATGCACAAGTTACTCGTAACCATAAATCATCAAAGATATACTCCTAAACACTTCTCTTCTTCGACGTCTCAAGTATTATCGTGTTTCAATAGAGGTTAGAATATCTTTGTTTCGCTGCATTATGATCAAACCATCTAACAAACCATTGAGAATATTTTAAATATATTGTGAAGTCATTAAGTATTTATAATTTCAGTTAATCTCTTTCGATTTCCTACAAGGTACGAACATGAATTTACAAACTACCTAATGATCAAAGTTGCAATTATTTCATATACATTGCATCAAAATACTTTTATCATTTTATAAAATCTCTTGCATCATAAACACTTGCACCATTTTTATATAAATTCTTACATGATTTATAAAAGTGAACTTCCAACTACCAAGGATCTTCCAATTGAGGAAATGATGAAAATTTTAGTTCAACCGGTTTATATAAACTTCCCATCAAGGGAAAACATATTTTGTTTCGGTAATAAGATTAAATCATTTTATTTTTTTGACTAAGCAAACTTCCATGAATACTTATAAATTCAAACATTATTGGTTAGTAAAAAGCACATTTTTAAGATCCTTTTAAACAAGTAAACATTTTTTGAAATAATGGAAACATATGACGAAACCAAAATCAAAACAACTAGAAAGTTTTTCAAATTTGTTGATCCACGGATACGAAACAAGGGACGGATCCCTGCATGGATCCGTAGATATGTGGGTTGGTGTATGTTTTTTTTTGTTTTGCCTATTTAATCAACCATTTAGTCCACACTTAAACCAAGCTCTTGCAATGTAACAAAACACATTCTCAAGTCTTCAAAACACTCACAACCCTTGTTAATAATGCTTCTAACTCTCATTTGTTGAAAGCATATTAACATGTCATGATTCACCAAGACAAACCTAAAGCTCTTATCACTTTCATCCATTCAAAGCATATTAGCATGTGAAGACCACCACAACAAGCTTGAAACTCTTGTCATCTTCATATATTAGAGGCTTCTTATCAAGAGAAAATCAACCATATCAAGCTTTGAGTTCTTTATGTATAGATTAGGCATTCATCTCCATTAGCCAATCATGTCTTGTACCACCATTATACAACACCATGTATCACTATCATACTACACCATGTATCACATACTATATTCCAAAATAGAGGTTAGGTTTGTTTGTGTTTAGGCCTTAAAACACAAGGGTTATAGGTTTGGTGTGTTTAGGCCTTAAAACGCAAGGTAATAGGTTTGTTGTGTTTAAGTCATAAAACACAACGGTCTCGTTGTACTCAAAGAAAAACTTGATATCTAGCTTAGTATCAGTGAACTTGTAAGCGATGTTGTAAGGTTTTCTTCACCGAGAATGAAGCTTGTTGAATTAGTGAAGGAACTCTCGAGTAGGAAACTCGGGGAGTTGAGTAGGTTGAAGAAGAGCTTCGTGTCGAACCACTATAAATCATCATGTTCGGTTTGATATCTCTTTTACTTATTGTCTTGTGTTTATATTTGCATTGTGTCGATATATTTCTTTCATGCTCTTTACTATTATTACTGTTGTATAATTATCATTGTCATTTATCATATTTTTTTGATACTTATCGATTTTTTGATATAAGAGATTAAAGTTTTTAAAAGGAACCTACTACCCCTTGTTCAAAAAAAAAACGTACTACCCCGTTTTCACAAACGTTGTCTCATATCGTAGAACTATTTGCATGCATGCATGATCCATGTATATGTACGTGATAGTTGATTAAAACTAACAAAATTTGTGTAAACAGTGTTAATGACATGTATGTACGGCTATGTTCATTAATCCTAAAAACACCAGCACATACATGGGTAAATCATCCCTGCAGAAAAAAATAATAATAATTTCCATGCATCCTGCTAGTCCTCCATTCCTGTCATCTTTTTTTCTTTCTCTATTTATTACTCATTGCTACTATTTTCTTTTGCAAATACGTACCGTCTTAATTGAATTTATGGGTACATTTTAATAAGTCTTTAAATAATGTTAAAGGGCAAATTGCATAAAAGTGTATCCAACTTATATCCAATTTCAATTTAAGGTACTCAACTTTTTTTATCCCAATTTAGTGTACCAAACTTTTTTCTGATTGCAATGTAAGACAACTAACGGGTTTCCAAGTCACTTAGCCGGTTACTAAATTTTCCAGCGACCTTTTCCGATGTCCCTAAATATATATTTTTGCCCGCTGCAGCCATGACTTTGTCTTTATTACTTCATATGCCAACGCTTGATCAAATGGTTTCTTGTGAGTACAAGGACTTACCAGACCCCATTCAGTTACCAGGTTGCATACCACTTCATGGTAAGGACTTTCTTGACCCGCTTCAAGACAAGGAAAAATGAGGCATACAAATGGACTTTACATAATGCAAAAAAGTATATGCCGACTGATGGTATAGTGATAGATAGCTTTAAGGAGTTAGAGGGTGGCGCGATTGAAGCTTTACAAGACCTGGTAAGCCACCGGTTTACCCGGTTGGCCCTTTAGTACAAGTGGAGTCGGTTGAGTTTAGTAGGGATGTGAATGGGTCGAGTTGTTTAAGGTGGTTAGATGATCAGCCATGTGGGTCTGTTTTGTACATATGTTTTGGAAGTGGTGGAACCCTTTCTTCTGATCAAATCACTGAGTTAGCCATGGGCTTGGAGTTGAGTATTCATATGGGTGGTTAGAACCCCGAATGATAAAGTAGCGGAAGCCGCATACTTTCATTCCAATGGCCATAACAACACTTTAAACTTTTTACCAGATGGGTTCTTGGAAAGAACCAAAAATCATGGGCTGGTGCTTGTGGTGATAAATGAAGGTATTGGTGGTGGGTTATGGGTGGTGGTGGTGATAAATGAAGGTGGTGGTGGGTCATCGGAAAAGGTCGCCGGAAAATTTGGTAACAATTAAGTGACATGGAAGCCGCTAGTGGTCTTACATTCTGCAATCAAAAAAAGTTTTGTACACTACATTGGGATAAAAAAAGTTGAGTACTTTAAATTGAAATTGGGTATAAGTTGGGTACAATTTTATGCGATTTGACCAATGTTAAACGATTTTAGAAAAGTAAAAAATCACTTGTCAACAAATGAAAACCGTCTTCTTTATTTAATAAATGTTTTGATTGCTCTAATTTGTAGATGAACACTTATTTGTAAACAAGCTAAATAGTAAGAAAGACATATATTTGATAAACATATATTTAAATTTAATTCAAATATTATGTTTCGTCTAATGATAATATTGAAAAATAGTTTGAGCGTAAGTGCTTAAGGGTCGTTAAAAATAGCCCAAATAATAATAACAATAATACTAATAGATTGTTTCTATTATCTATTACTCTTTTCATTCTAAAATAATTGTCCTTATTTAATTTTTTTAAACTCTTAATTTCTTAACTTTGATCTTTAATATTTTGCATTCGTTATATAATACTTGATAAAAATTATCCAATGAAAAAATATTTAAAAATCATTTCATTCATATATTTTGCATCAATTATTATATAAAATAAACAAAAATATTTAAAATCAGAACTGAAAAAACGACTTTAAAAAATAAAAAAAGATAATTATTTTGAGACAGATGAAGTACATAAATATTATCACTAATATTTTGCAATAGGGCTCGATAATTGTCTTTATTTGAGCAAAATGAAAGATATATTGGGACGTATTGTTTTCCTACATCTTGTAATTCGTTTACTTTCTTAAATCACTTATACAAAAATCATTTCGAAAAACATATAATGCAAGGCATTTTTTAACTACAGTTTAATTTTGTTGGTAATTTGCACACCTAACAAGAAGCTACATTGTAGTTGGAAGAGATACAATCACGACAAATGTTCATCTTTGTAAAAATTATTACAATACGTTTAGTAATAGAGATTTTACGATCTATCCACTCTTTGGATATTCAGCCTAACGCTTTTGTCTCTTGTGTCTTCATCTCTCACCCTCTCTATGGACATATACTTTGATGAAGTCTCTTTATAAGATTTCTTTGTCTCGTTCCCATATGTGTGTGCTTTGTACCCATACTCTTCTATTCCTTAAAATCTAAACACATTAATTCAAAGACATCATATATACACTCATTAAAAGATAATAGAATTAGAACCCTCCAACTATACTCTTTGATGAAGTTCACAAGAAACATCTTTCATCCTTCATGATCAAGCATGATTCCATTCAATTGAGTGCATCTTTGCGTCTTCAAAGGAAACTCAAACTACCCACATACTACTTCTCTATTTGTCCCTCCCATATATTGCTATTAGGGTTTCATCATATATACACCACTAATAAAAATAATTTACACGATCTCCATGTTGTCACACAACGTAACATCAAAACAAGCTAACAAAGATGAAGGTCAAAGCGTTGGTGGCGGACGGAAAACATCTTCGTTGAGGCCACCAGAGCAAGTCTGAAGTGTCCTAGATGTGATTAGCCCAACACGAAATTTTGCTACTACAACAACTATAGCTCACCCGCCGGGACACTCGCAGGCGTGCGAGAAGATCTTGGACTAAAGGTGGGGCTATTCATAACGTCCTATTGGGGCAATTGTAGGAAGAACAAGAAAACAAAATCTTGTTCCTCCGGTTTTGTTGGGAATCTTCCTCCAAAGATTCATCTTTGGATATTGGAGGGATGAAATATTATGGTCTTACTCCCATTGATTTTCAGCTTGGTGGGTTAAATCTCCTCCTAGGGTAACAACCACTAACCAATTATCTTCTTCATATGAAAACACATCAATTATTGCTCCTTCCTTTGTAAACCATGATCCTTTAGGGTTTAATTTCCCTTTTCATCATCTCATATCGTTCTGAAACAAGGAGATCATCATAATCAACTACAAACACAGCATAACCAAATTGGTGGAGGGCTAGCAAGTTTTCACAACATGGGTACAACTAATAATCTTCATCACAAAAATGATCTTACTTCTTCCATTGAATCTTTGAGCTCTATAAACCAAGATTTGCATTGGAAGCTGCAGCAACAAAGACTAGCTATGTTGTTTGGTGGTGGTCATGGCGACGGACAAAATAATCAACAACATCACGAAAAACAAGTTGTTCTTGAACAGCAAGCTCAGAAATTACAACCCATTTTGTTTCAGAATCTTGAGACTTCAAAACCAACAAAATTCTCTATAGATGATGATTCAAGAAAAGAAAATGGTGCTGGCATTGGCAGTGGCTTAGCAACTGAGTGGTTCTTTGACAATGGTTACGAAACTGTGAATCTGGATCGCACAACTCCTACTACTAGCAACAGTGCAGGGAATGATCAAAATGGAAGCATAAACAATTGGAGTGGAATTCAAGCTTGGAATCATATGAACCAGTATGGTTCAATTCCATAGTTTGATATGAAGGTTTAACAAAGATAACCTTGTTAAGGTAGTTCACCATTAACTTTTATTGAATGTTCTTATCTTTTTTAAATGTTGGTTATAAACCAAGTACGATGAGGATCCAATAATTCTTCTTTGTAACGTACTAAACTTTATGTTATGTAACTGTATTAGTGTATCCTTTTAACTAAAAGTTAGTTAAATATGTTTTAATTTGTACGTGACTTTTGTTTGGATTTACTATTGTTTGTTTAAGAATTTATGAAATGTTAACAAGGAATATATTTACAACATGAGTTATATATATGAACCAAACCTAGAGTTAATTTATCGATACTTTATACTCAACCAGTTTAGGTTTCACGATCGCATATGCATGGTTTAGACTTATGAATAGGGATAATCATGTCACTTGGTCACACGAATAAAGTTCGTTATACAGTAGGAATGTATGCATACAGTGGGTGTATGAGATTTGCCTAATAGAACTTAATTACTTTATTGCGTTGTAACCAGCAGGGTTGGAGCTAGAACAATTCTAGAGCGTGAAAACGAGTTTCTCATGACAAATTTTTATATACTCGTATAAAACAAAAACATGTCCCAAACACCCTGAAGAAGTACAGTATGGGTTAGATTTGTTTTATTGTGTTACAGAAGTATCACTCAATGTCTCTTCTAGCTCAATTATATTTCCAGTAACTGGCTAACTGCATCACTCAGTCTAAACAGTTGTTGCTTTTATGAAACATAACAAAATCTATCCACCTTTCTGTTTAACTCATATGCCCTTCTGACTTAAAACCCCATCCCCTCTATCACACACACAACACACTTCAGTGTGTGTGCAAGTGATGACAGAAAGAATCATAAACAGTGTTAACTGTTAGAATGCAGAATTTGCTATTTTTCTTTGGGAGGTACTATTTAGGAGTTAGTATATAATAGAAAATGGGTTTTTCTATTATATGCCCTAAGGCACATGATAAAAAGTGAAAAAAATACATAAAAATACATGAGGATCAACGAAAAGGACAATACATAAAAAACTTTTTTTATGGATTCGTATCTTTTATGTCCTTTTTCACTCTTATCATGTTTCTATTATAATAAAAAAATAGAAAATTCTCAAAGTAGCGCTACTTTTATAATTTTATTTTATTTGTTAACTTAATACAAACGTATATGAAATTATTAATTTTATAAGCGTGAAAAAATACTACATTTCCACACACAAATTTCGCATTTATAAGCGTGTACAAATATATATATATATATATATATATATATATATATATATATATATATATATATATATATATATATATATATATATATATATATATATATCTCCGGTTCCATTGAGAAGGTTTTATTTTGAGAAGATTGAAATCTTCGTTTGAGCAAATTGATTCATATTTTGATTTGATTCACAAGTAAACATCATTTTATGGTGAATCGAATCTATAAATCATAAATTTGATTCACAAATCATTGTTAAAATCGAGTTATGATGATAGTTCGTTAAATTTATACGAGATGATTGATATTCTACATATATCATAAAATCGAGATTTTTAACATTGAATCAAATTTTTTACGTTTTGAATTTTAATCACATTAAAATGAGTTTACGCTGAAAAACATGAATCAAAGTTAAAAATCATCGTTTTAACATTCTCAATCTTCTCAAAATAAAAACTTTCCGATCGATCCGGATTCTATATATATATATATATATATATATATATATATATATATATATATATATATATATATATATATATATATATATATATATATATAAACTATAAACATGCACACTTACAAATTTGTCACGCCTAATTTTTCATGTTATTTTTGCGTGAAGTAATTAGGTGTGACATATTAATTCTACACCTTCAGTTGTGAACAAATTTATATGTTGGTACACACTAATAAGTAAAAACATATTTTAAACAAGCATAAGTGTGAAAATTTATATATTTTTAAATTTAATTACACTTATATGATCTGGCTGCATTCCAAAAAAAAATGTAACAAACTTACACAAAATTATGAGTTCGAAGAAATTATTGAATATCTTACACAGTTCCTAAAAGATGAAGAGAATAGCTCAAATGACATTTTTGTTCTAGTGGTTGGAAGAAGTTAAATGTATGAAACATGTATTTGTACATGTAAAGGACATATTGACATGACTGCATGGAACAGAAGCCCTAATTAAACCATAAAATGTTCATAAAGGGAAGATGTGTGCCTCTTAATTACTTGTCCCCTAAACCTACACACACCCTATGCATTCAACTGTGTGATTCCTTGCCGGTGTAGAGTATTCTATACATTAGTCAACCTACGTTCAAAATATACGTATTCTTACAGTAAGCATATCTATTATTCAATGACATATTCAGCATTTACGTATATCTTAGTACTCCGTATTAATTAGATGCAATTTACATAATGCAAAAAAATCTTACACTATAATACGTACCATGCATATACCAATTAAGTGTAAGATATTAAAAAAAAAAAAAAAAAAAAAAAAAAACGAATTTATATTTGAATCTTGTTTTTATTGAACAACAATTTCAAATAATAGCAAATGAAACTACCGCGAGAAACTACGAAATGTTAAATTACAAAGTGTCAATAACAATTCAAAAACAGGCATAAACAGGATCATATAACCACATAGAATAAATCAATAGATCGACGTACAAACTGGTACATTGGTTACTTATCTAATTAAACAATATGATAAACTTTGAACTTCACATCCATTATTAACCAATTAATTCTCCATCAACAACATGAGTAAATTAATGATCACTATTTCAAGATTTTGAGGATCAAATGAGAAATATAATTAAAATGATAAAAATGAGAAAAACCACAACCACCAATCTTAGATGCATCCACAAAAATATATGCATCTCCAAATTATTTATTTTTTCTTATTTGAATTTTGTGGCTATAATTTTTTCTCACTCTTCTCATTTCAATAATTATTCTCACTAGATCCATTCCCGCGTTGGCATTACTGAAACAAGTTATGCTTTTGAAAGTCCTGAGGAAGGACACTCTTTTAACAAGAACGTAAACCGTTTCTTACTTTTGTATCTCAATTAAATGGAAGTAGGAATTTACGCATTAGTTAGTTAGAATGGATCACTGATCATATTTTGTAACCTCGTTGTAGTTCCTCTTTCTAGCTACTTGCTAGTTTAATAAATTCATCGTTAAAAAATATATAGTTGCATATGATAAAATCTTGAAATATATCACAAACTTATTTATCTAGAGAGAGGGTTGTGATGGTGGTGTTGCATGATTAACGTGATGGCGTGGCTGGATGAGGAAAATATATTGGTGGGCACGGTTTAACGCAACACATGCATCATATGTATGTATACATAATATGTGGTGTGTATGCATGTAAACCATGGTGTTAATCTGTCAATTTCAAGACCTGCAAGAATTTCATGACTTTGAAAATTAATTAAACAGTTAGCTTAACAAGAGTCAGATTTCTAAACATGAAAATCAGTCAGTGTAAGATTGCGAGTTTAAATCTAGCTAGTTCTAGGCTAGTAAATTTGTTTGATTCAAATATGTAAAACCATGGACAAGGTGAAAGCCTTTACGAAATTAATTGACTTAGTACTTCTTTGAGCCTTTTCCGTTTGATAATTCTGGGCGACTCTTTGGGTCCTCTGGACTCATAGAACGAAACAGTCTTCAGCGTCAAGAAGCCAAGTAAAGACCTTATTCTCAACAACATTAAGCTTTCTTCATTCACTTGGATCCGCTCAAGAGCAAATTTGCATTCTTTTAGTTGGGTAGATTGGTTTAATAACCCTTGTAATGCTTTATGTCCTGCTTTGTAATCTTTCTTTGCCTTGTCCTAGTCTCTTGCTAGGCAGGTGTTTTTTATAATCTCAAATCTTTGCCGTTAAAAAAAAAAGTTTTACTTGCAAAATCATCCTCTTCGAAGATGTTTTATGAATAGTATTTACTACTTGCTAACGGGTTTTACGAAAGTATTTACTTTGATCCATTGTTGTGGGTGAAAGCGAAATTTGTCATAGTATAATAACCATCCTTTTCATAGATGTTTTACGAATATATTAGTTACTTTCTGAGGGGTTTTACGAAAATATTTACCTTTTGAGAGTGTTTTATAGATATTACATAGTTACAAAACCATTTTTTTTAAGATAGTTTTATGAAAAGTATTTACTATTTGAAGGGGCCTTTATAAAAGGGAGATGATTTGCACACATTATTTTTTTATTTGCACACTCCAACATACAACTAGTTGATGCAGTATATATACACGGTACAACATGTTATAGCATAAGTTAGAGTGTATCAATAAAAAATATGAGTATACAAATCATTTTCCTTTACAAAAATACTTATATTTTTAGGAGGTGTGAATATTTACAACGGAATAAACTATTTGTAATTAATAGTAACCTAGTACGTTATACTTTTACCAAATAATAGTCCATAGTCCTCTCAAATGGTAAATAATTTTCACAAGTGGGTTGATATGCACACTACCAAGGTTATGTTTGGCCATAAATTTATGGAAAGATTTTATACTTATTTTTTTAAAAATAAGGTACTTAAAAAATAATTTTTGTTTATAAAAAAAAAATCTTACATAATCTCTGAAAATAAAAAATTACTTCATGTAGCTTATAAAAATAAGAATTAATTACATAAATTGTCCTTGTGGTTTGGTTAAAATTACGGATCTTGTCCTTGTGGTTTTTTTAAGCGGGTTACGTCCCCGTGGTTTCTCAAAGTTACGGATCTTGTCCAAATTTTGACCCGCTCGTTAAAAAGGACGTAACTTGAAATGATGGACTTAAGGAGAGGTTAACCTTGTAAATTACTCATAAAATACAAACCACAAGGACGATATATGTAATTTACTCTTAAAATACAAACCACATGGACGATATATGTAATTTAGTTTTAAGGGGAAAAAAAAAACTCTAATTTTATTTTACGAAAATATTTAATTTTATTATAATAAATTAAAAAAAACTTTTAAAAAAAAATTGTTAAAAAAATATTACAAAATTAAATAAAAAAAATCATTTTACTATAACACTTAAAAAAACTGTTTATTTAAAAAATTAATTTATTAAACTTTTTTATAATAATTAAAAAAACTTTAAAAAAATTAAAAAAACTTTTAACAAAATCTGTTCCTTTAAAAAAAATAAGTTTATTAAATTTTTTTAGAATAAATTAGAAAAAATCTTTTTTAACTTTTATTATAAAAACGGATGAAAGCGTAATTTTTATACGTTTTCGTCCGTTTTTATAAAAAGGAAAAAAGATCGTATAAAAACGGAAGAAAACGTACAAAAACGGACAAAAACTCATTAAAACATATAAATGTCCGTTTTAATTCGTTTTCATACGTTTTCATCCATTTTTATACAACTTTTTTTTTGCTTTTTATAAAAACGATCGAAAACGTATAAAAATGGCGCTTTCATCCGTTTTTATAATAAAATTTAAAATAGATTTTTTCTAATTTTTTAAATGAGCAGATTTTGTTAAATATTATAGTAAAATGATTTTTTTAATTTTATAATATTATTCTACAAAATTAATTTTTTAAAGTTTTTTAATTATTATAAAAAGTTTAATAAAAATATTTTTTAAATAAACAGTTTTTTAAGTATTATAGTAAAATGATTTTTTTTATTAAATTTTGTAAAATTTTGTTTAACAAATTTTTTTTTTAAGTTTTTTTTTTTAATTTATTATAATAAAATTAAAATATTTTCGTAAAACAAAATTAGAGATTTTTTATTTTTATTTATTTATTTATTTATTTAAGAGTAAATTACATATATCATCCATGTGGTTTGTATTTAAAGAATAAATTACATATATCGGCCATGTGGTTTGTATTTTAAGAGTAATTTACAAGGTTAACCCCTACGTTAGTCCATCATGTCAAGTTACGTCCTTTTTAACGAGCGGGTCAAAATTTGGACAAGATCCGTAACTTTGAGAAACCACGGGGACGTAACCCGCTTAAAAAAAACCACAGGGACAAGACCCGTAATTTTAACCAAACCACAAGGACGATTTATATAATTAATTTCTTTTTATAATTTTTTTCAGCAACAACACCAGCGCCAGCACAATTTATTTTTGCCAAACATACCACAAAAGTGATGTGCACTCTGTTAATACAAATAAACCGTAAAAACGTTTATTAATATTTTGCGATCTCTTTGTGTTTTGTTGATAACAAATATAATGTTATCTTAAGTATAATTTTAAGGATACATGTTACATTTGTAAAGCATTTACATATAGCCATTTAAATACAAAAATGTTGTAATTAATTATTTGTTGTAATAGTTTATTAGGATGGGTAAAACCATAACCCATGGATCATATCCATAACCCATTAACCCATACCATTGACTAGATACAATGTATTCATTAGATACATTGAATCTAAAAAAACCCATGGACCAACCCATAACCCATGACCCGTAACAAAACCCATGGCAAGAGAGGCGTCCCACGGATCCCTAAGATTACACTAGATGGATCCCAGTGGGAGGATCCGTGGGATCCGGGAACGATGACATAAATTGCCTATAAATAGAGAGCCATTTCTTCATTCTAACTCACTCCTCTTCTTACTAAATCTCTCAAACACTCTCATTCTCTTAACATATAGATAACTTGATCTAGAGAGTTGTTCTTCTTTCTTTCTATTGTGATTCTCATATAGGTCCTTCTACAAGGCGAGATCACGAGCATTCTACAAGTCATACAAGCAAGGGGTCCTTGATTGATTTGTTCCTCCATTAAGATTTGTAGCAAAGATCTTGTATTTGATATTTTACATATTTGTTGTGTAATAGTCGTGTTGGTTTGGTCCACCGTGTTACGGACTCGGTATTTAGCTTTGTCGGAAAAGGTGTAAGCAACGTTGTGAAGGCTTCTCCGCCAAGTGAAGGAGTTTGTTGACATAGTGCTTGAACTCGAGTAGGTGACTCGGGGGAGTGGAGTAGGCAAGGAAGGTGTCCTTGTAGCGAACCACTATAATCGGTTGTATCATTTCTATCCCTTAATTTTACTTTATTTACTTGCTTTATCATTAGATCTATACTTTCTCTACATCCATAAGATCTCACATATTAACGAATCTAAAGTTTTGAAACTAACATAAAATCGGCAAAACTATTCAACCCCCTTCTAGTTTTCCACAATTGGCATCAAGAGCTATGTTTATAAAAGTTTTAAAGTAAAATTGTATTTTAAAACTTTTCGATCACTATGGGTTACGAAAATTATAAGGAAGGGCAATCTATGCAACGACCACCACTACTTGAAACTAATGGTTTTATATATTGGAAAAATAGATTGAAGCGTATGTGAAGTCTAAAGATATTGATCTTTGGTACATTATTGTTGAAGGCGATTTTGAGGCTACCTCAAAAGATGATAAAGGGAATTTAGTTAACATACCTCATGATAAACTAAATGATGAAATGAAGAAAAAGCTTTCTAAAAATAGTGAAGCTAAAATGGTTTTATATAATGCTTTACCGAAAAAAGAATTCGAACGAATTTCTATGCTCAAAACCTCTAAAGAAATTTGGAATTCTTTAGTTGTAACTAATCAAGGTAATCAACAAGTTAAAAATAATAAAATTGATTTATTTGTTCAACAATTTGAACAATTTTCAATACCGGATGAAGAAACTATAGATCATTCATTTGCTAACTTTAATACTATTATTACATCTTTACAAGCACTTGATGAATCTTTTTCTAGCCGTAACTAGGGGTGAAAACGAGTCGAGCCGAGCCCGAGCCTGCCAGAGCTCGAGCTCGGCTCGTTTATATATAAAAAGCTCGAGCTCGTTTTGAGCCTCACCTTTTGAGCTCGAGCTCGGCTCGTTAACACAAAGCTCGGCTCGTTAACACAAGGCTCGAGCTCATTAACACAAGGCTCGAGCTCGTTAACACGTTTATACGTATAGAAAATATATATACGTATATATATCTAGGGCTCGTTTAGGCTCGCGAGCCTAAACGAGCTTTTTGTATAGAGCTCGGGCTCGAGCTCGATTATTAAATGAGCCCAAACTTAGGCTCGAGCTCGGGCTTGAGTTCGTTTAGGCTCGACTCGTTCGAGCTTTTTACCGATCCGATCCCGAGCTTTTCACGAGCGGCTCGGTTCGTTTCCACCCCTAGCCGTAACCATGTTAGGAGATATCTAAGGGCACTTCCATCGAAGTGGAGATCCAAGGTGACGGCGATCGAAGAGTCAAAAATTTGACAATCCTCACCCTTGATGAACTCATAGGCAACTTAAAAGTCTCTGAGCTTGTCCTTGCTAAAGACTCGAAGCCTCAAAGGTGAAAGAGAAACACAAATCTCTTGCCTTAAAGCCAAAAAGGCTTCAAGCGATGAAGAGAACTCCTCTTGAGTAGTGACGACGAGGAGTGCGCTATGGCGGTAAGGGACTTTAAAAGTTCTTTAGAAGAAAGGAAGATCGTCAAACAACCGTATGACGATAAGAAAGGCTTTCGGAAAAGCAAAGAGGACGAAGCCAAAAGATGATCGTACTTGCTTTAATGTGGGGACCCAAACCACTTTATTAGTAAGTGTCCTAAGCGGGATGATCAAAAGGCGTTCGTGAGCGGCACGTGGGGAATGAGCGACGAGGAGGACGAAGAAATTTGTCTCATGGCAAATGACGAGGTATGTCACGAATACTATAGTAGCTCATCACTTGATGACGACTCATTGCATAATGAATATGATAAATTATGCAATATTAGCTTAAAACTAATTAACAAAAACAAGCTTTTTAAAAAATCAAAACCAACGTTTAGATAAAGAAGTCATAGAATTAAAAGCAAAACTAAAACGTTTAGAAAAGGGTAAAATAGCAAGTGGTGAATATGAACTTTGTGTTCAACTTCAAACACTAGTTGATCAACTAGATTCTAAAATGGCTAGAATGAGTACGAATACTTTAGATATGATATTAGATAGTGTTAAAACCGGAAACAACCAAAAAGGTTTAGGTATTCAACAACTTGATCCATCAACTAGTGAAAACAAAGAAACACAATTTGTTAAGGCACTAGAAAAACCACCCATGTTGTGGCGGATCCCATGGATCCCATCAAAGGGAACCGCTAGTGTTAAGCCGGGGATCCGTGGGTCTGTTGTAACAAGCAGTGGTAATAACGTAGCTTCTTCATCTAGAACTGAGTTTGTTATCGTTAATAGGAAGAAACCAACTCATGTCACCACTAGACAACCACTTCCAAAATATAATCCTACTTTTGCAAGAAACAAAGCTCCATCTTTCTCAAAACCTAATCCATCTAGGAGACCTAAT